>OZ023205.1:66106071-66274616 GCA_963995525.1 Escarpia spicata | reverse complement strand
CTGTAAATGAATGGAACAGATTACCTGCTGATTGTGTGGTGGGTGCTAGTAGCGTGAATATGTTTAAAAATAAAATCGACACATACCTCAGACGGGCGGGATACATATAGATAAAAAGGTCGGACTCTCGATAAGCCAAGGGCTTCCTTGTCCACCTGCTACCTAGAGTTAATTCTCTGGGTGGCAATCTTGTTAAATCTTGTTAAATCTTGTTAAATCTTGTTAAATCTTGTTACTTGAACACCTGCGATATGCCGATGACCTTACAATGATCGCGAAAAATGGAAGATCTGAAAGAAAGTATTCAAACTATCAAGGATAAAAGCAAAACGGCTGGGCTTCTTCTCAACATAAAAATACACAAATATTGACAACTAACGGATCAGTCATATCACTATTGATGGAGAAAAAATAGAAGTGGTAAAAGAATTTATTTTCCTACAAAAAGATCACCAATGAAGGAAGATGCACTCCAGAAATCAACAGAGGACTCGCCCTGGACAGATCTACAAAGGCACGCATGGGACGAACTTGGAAAGACAGAGATATATCAATTGCCACCAAAACTAGAATTGTACAAGCCATGTTTTCCCCCGTGGTAATATATGCTTCTGAAACATGGACCACAATTAAAGATGATCGGCGGCGCATCCAAGCGTTTGCAATATGGTGCAGACGCCGCATGCTAAGGATCTAGTGAACCAAAAAAGTGACGAACAACCAATCTAAATATATTTAATAATCCAATAACACTTGACGGATAAAGAAACATAATTTACTTTGGCCATGTCATGTGAACATCACACCTAGAAAAATCATCATGCTGTGAATGCCTGATGGAAAAGAGGTCGACTCAGCACAAGGTGGCTAGACGAAATTTATATATAAAAAAAGAACTGACCATGGCGTTAGAACAACTCGGACCGGCAATACCAGACAGGCGAAAATTGAAGAATCTATGCTGGAGAGTCGCTAAAAGTCGGACCCGACTTGGCAGCACAAGATGAGCGGAGGAGAACTGTTTGTTTATATGTGGCTTGTTTGTCGCTGATTGTCTCTCTAAGAGTGTTGTGATCGTTCATTGTGCGAGCCCGTAAGACGACAACTGCAGACGTCACCGGAAACAAAACACACAGATTAAGACAGGGCCTAGTCCGCGCACACATCAAGCATACGATAGGTGTCGTCTCAAAAACTTATTGTAAACAAGCGTCTGTGAGATAATAACTCTACTCAGATTCGCATTGTCACCTGGGAAAGAATGGAGGTAACTGTATACGACGTTTACAACGAAAGCGACAATTACAACAATATTTAGTCAACATATAAATCACACACCAGAGGAAAGAAAACTGCTCAACACGGAAGTTTACAGTCCTTATCTTTTCTCGAGAACCGTCATTGTCTTATTGATTGCGATAATGCAGGCTGTTATAAAGATATCAGAAAAAGGGTAAACATGACCTGGTTAATTCACGACGGGTTACATCCAGTGAATAAGTCATCGATAGGCCTATTGGCATACTAATTATGATTCAAAGTTCAGTTGGAAGGCTATCTGGACGTGACGTGTATCTGGTGTATAATGTAACTATGGACCACCAAACCGTAATACATATACAGAAGATCAGTCTGTCTAGTGCATTAAGTGGGTTAAATATATATATAATAGACGACTTGAAATCCCAATACACGTAAGCCGAGCTTGGGCGTAATTACTTGAAATTAACGAACAAGTCTTAATTATTAATAACAATTAACAATACACATATTCCACAAACCTCAATTATATTTGATAAGCTTCAACAATTGGTAACATGCAAATTTAACAGGACTTTGGCAGATTTAACATTGTGACTATTAGCTATGTGGAATCCAAATAGTGAGTCGTACATGCAAAGGTACAAAGGAAGCGTGTGACGAATCAAACAAAGAACCGTTAAACTTTGTTTGTCCTGATATATGCGTAGGTGAAAAGCAGAATATCAGAGAACAATATTCTGAAGTTATAATGAATACAGTTACCGGCGAAGTCAATATAATTTAATCTATGTAAACACGATTTTAGAATAACAACGAATCGACTGCGGGGAGCGCGGCTAGTGTATTGGTTAGCTCTGAGTTCGAAACCCCGACCGGGCAGGCATGTATATTCTATATAAAAACCTGGTTCTCAACATTGGGGACTGTGTATCTCTCGTGACTCGCAGATCACGCTAGTGTCGATCCCGTCTCAATTTGGGACGTAAAAGAACCGCTGAGGACGACAAGCATCCTGGCAGTGATCACCCCCAGTGTCAGCATATAAAGGTCGTTTTGGCGATAATGTTCTGAAAAAGGCCGACTAGTTGAATGAGACCACATTACATTACATTGTAACCACAATAATACAGACTAGTCATTTAACAGAAAGTTGCCGAGCTCTGGAAACAACTAGGAACTAAGTACATTCTGCGGAAACCGTTCGACAAATCGCCAACCTTTGAATAACTAGTCAAGTCCAACCTTTGTATAACCAGTCAAGTCCAACCTTTGTATAACTAGTCAAGTCCAACCTTTGTATAACTACTCAAGTCCAACCGTTGTATAACTAGTCAAGTCCAACCGTTTCATGACTCTCCTTTTCAGCGGAAAGACAACGCAAAACATTCTGGTTGCAATGGCGGCCAACAACAAACAGGAAGGAGACACAAATTCCCGGCGGAAACCTACTGCCAACGGGACGCCTCCTTCTGTGATGATGGTGTGTCTCGAGCGAGGTCTTACTTACTACAATAACAACGCTTTCAGTATATATGAAGAAGTTGGCCCGACGGAAGGTTCCACGAATCAAGTTCGTAACTGTTTTATGATCAATTAACTTGCTGCACCTCGCAGTTTATTTTATATTCGTCATCCAAGTTATTTGGTCAGTTTCCTGTGCAAATGCTGATGTTTGCCATCATTTTATCATCGTTATTTGTTTGCTAATTAGCGTAATCGTAGTCACAATCATAACACTTCATTATTCGTTGCCTTCATCAATACCGCCATCCGTTGCAGCAGCATGATGAACACAATGGCAGCAACAACGATAATAATTACAATAACAACAATAACAGTCACCATCACCATCACCAGGCTGGTGGTGGTGTAGTGATAGGTGATGATAAATATATTATTAATAACTACCGATACTGTCGCGGTGGTGCGACTAAGCGTTGATAATAATTATAAATACATGTATTTATTATATAAACTACTGTTATCATGTGTAAATCACCAGCATCTTTGTTGACATTGTGAATACCACATCTATCGTCGTTACGCTATCATTGTTATCATGTGTACATCGCCAGTATCTTTGTTGTTATTGCGAATACTACATCTATCGTCGTTATGCTATCATTGTTATCATGTGTACATCATCAGTATCTTTGTTGTTATTGTGAATACCACATCTATCGTCGTTATGCTATCATGTGTACATCACCAATATCTTTGTTGTTATTGTGAATACCACATCTATGGTCGTTATGCTATCATTGTTATCATGTGTACATCAGCAGTACCTTTGTTGTCATTGTGAATACCACATCTATCGTCATTATGCTATCATTGTTATCATGTGTACATCACCAGTATCTTTGTTGTTATTGTGAATACCACGTCTATCGTCGTTATGCTATCATTGTTATCATGTGTACATCACCAGTATCTTTGTTGTTATTGTGAATACCACATCTATCGTCGTTATGCTATCATTGTTATCATGTGTACATCAGCAGTACCTTTGTTGTTATTGTGAATACCACATCTATCGTCATTATGCTATCATTGTTATCATGTGTACATCACCAGTATCTTTGTTGTTATTGTGAATACCACATCTATCGTCGTTATGCTATCATTGTTATCATGTGTACATCACCAGTATCTTTGTTGTTATTGTGAATACCACATCTGTCGTCGTTACGCTATCATTGTTATCATGTGTACATCACCAGTATCTTTGTTGTTATTGTGAATACCACATCTATCGTCGTTATGCTATCATTGTTATCATGTGTACATCACCAGTATCTTTGTTGTTATTGTGAATACCACATCTATCGTCGTTACGCTATCATTGTTATCATGTGTACATCACCAGTATCTTTGTTGTTATTGTGAATACCACATCTATCGTCGTTATGCTATTATTGTTATCATGTGTACATCACCAGTATCTTTGTTGTTATTGTAAATACCACATCTATCGTCGTTATGCTACCGTAGGTATCATTATTACACACTAGCTATAACTGAGCGTGTTCATGGTTGCCATTTCGATGTTGAATTCAAACATATTATGATATACAATGTATAACGTTTGCTGGATGTTCACTATTGCTGTGAGCATTGTGCTCTATTTCAGCCTAGCTGGATTTTAAAGCGAACACTAGACGAAGACACGTACGAAACTATTAGGCCCTCGGTAGAAGTAGGGACAACAACCACGCCACCCAAGAAACCGGAAGCGGACAAAAAGGGCGACAGAAGCCGCCTTCGTGCAGCCGGACGATTGCGGCAGAAAATGTGTCGTTTCCGGTCGGAACATCAAGCTGAGATACGATACGTCATTTATGCCGTCCTAACCGTGGCGTACTCTGTGTATTTCACCTTTGCAATGCTACACGAATTCGGAAGCGAAGCCTCTGTGAGATTACTTTGCCTGACATTGCTGGCGGTGTTCATCTGTCTGGTCTCCCTACTCGGGCGTTGTGGGCCAGGAATGCGAACGCCACAACCGATGATCAAGTTTGGACATTTTCTACGGCGTCATCAACGGATACTGACGGTGTACGTATAACATTGTCAACGAAGATGTTGTGCAGAAACGAGTTAGTAGATTAGGCAACGTTGAAGAAAGTAACTGTTGTAGCATTACGTTGCCAATGCACTCGCGCATTTTGGCAACAGCAGTATACAGTCATGTTTGATTTATCAGCATACTTTGGTTCCGAAGCTGTTGGTGAAGTCAATGCAGCGTGCGGACTGCTGAAGCACGGGATAATTAAGCAAATGTAGTGCATCTAGATTTTCAAAAAGTCCTACCGATTATCGATTTAAAAAAACAAGAGACATGGTCATAGCAGCGATTAAATTTAACTTAAGAAAATAATTCAACGTTACCCTACCATTTCCTGGTAATTGGATTGACATTAACGTGGAGAACAGAAACAAACGAAAATGCCCAGGCGTTGCTTTTACGATAGAACGACATGCTTTTCCCCAAACAAGATTGCCTAAAATCACCCGTTTCCTTTGTTTCAGCTGTTTGTGTGTCTTAATAGCGGCAGGTCTTGTAGCCTTTCTCGTCGTAGACGTCGCCCTCAAAAGACCATCGAATCTAATGTCACTGCTGGGAATATTTATCTTCGTTTTTCTGACTTTCATCTTCTCTGCAAATCCGGAAAAGGTAGGTATATTAATGGAACTGTCATGCAGGAATGCTGAAAATGTTTCTCATATCTATATTTATAAATACAATATCTGCATATTTCCCTGAAACATACGTCTATGCATCTTATACGAGCAGACAACAATGTGGGTTAAACTACTCCGTGTCATAGTTTTAACATTATTGTCATAAAGGTTAGAAACTGCAGATTCACCTCTAACTTGTTCTCTCGTATCGGTCCCTTACAGGATGTTCCATCGTCTCGACAATATGTCCCCACATATCCCGATATTCTGCAACTGTCTTCCACTCTCCGATGTTTCTATCTTGTCCTCTCCACGTTAATATCGGTCTCCGTCTTATCTTTCTACTCCTCTCTTATGTTCTCCGTGCTCTTTTTGTCAATATTTAATTCTCTCTCTATGTCATGTTCATCTCAGTCCGCTCACAACTGCGTTTGTTCAGCGACTTTTTCATGATATTGTGTTTTTTCATTCCGATCTGTTCTCATAATCTCCCATATTCCAACTACATCCTCGTGTTACTTTCCATATTCGTCGGGCGCCGTCTGTTTCACAACTACCCTCGATAGATAACTGAGTGTTCGTGATGCAGTCGCGGGACTGTTCCAGGTGCGGTGGCGAGCGGTGCTGTGGGGCCTCGGCCTGCAGTTCGTCTTCGGGCTGGTGGTGCTGCGGACGCCGTGGGGAAACGCCGCCTTCCGGTGGCTGGGCGATCGAGTGCAGGAGTTTCTCGGACACACGGACGCCGGCGCCAAGTTCGTGTTTGGGAAGAAGTTTGTTGACCATCCATTCGCGATGAAGGTATACGGAGGTCGTCGATGAGTTACGAACAACGATGTGTGTCTGTCTAAAACTATAACAATATTTAGTAAACGTTACGACATTCACTAGAATTAATAAGATTTTGCAAGACTTAAGAAGATTTTACACAATTTGCAAGATTTAACACTATCTAACAAAATTGAACTAAATGTAACAACGTTTAACAAAAGTTAATAAGATTGCCATTCAGAGGAAATCCATATGCTGTCAATATTTCCACAATCAACACATAATTCGTTCCACACGGTTATAATCTTCTATGAAAATGAATACGTTCTAATATATAACTCACACGATTTCTTTATTAACGTTATTTTGTTCCATCGACTTCGTCTTCTATCTCCATTTTTGTAACCATTCAATTACTTAAAACAAATAATGTTATCTCCTCTTAATGTCCATGTCTCTACGATCGTTAAAACATATCATGTGTGTTAATAATATCAAATAAACATAAAGCTTCGAGTTACTTCGAGTGTACTCGATTGCACATGAAACTAGTTTACGCACTTTAATGTTCACAAATTTGAGAAATGAACAAATGCGCAAAGTTGGAGAGAAGAAATGGCGTGCCACCAAATGAGAGAGGAGATGAACTACATAAAGTGATGAATCTTGAGCTCTTCAAAAATCCAACAACACGAGGACACGACGTTTCATTAACAACTATGTTGAAAGAATGACAATCGCTGTATCTGTGATACCTACTAGCAGTTCTCTCTCCGTACGCAGGTACTTCCGGTGATAATCTTCTTCAGCTGTTCCATCTCTGTGTTGTACCACCTCGGCGTCATGCAGGCCATCATAACGAGGCTCGCCTGGCTCATGCAGCGCACCATGGGAACAACAGCCGCAGAGTCGACCAACGCCGCCGGAAACATATTCATTGGTCAGGTATGGACGACGAAGTAACAAAGGCAGCAAATGACTAGCTAAAAGAGTTTTTCTTATTAGAAACTGTGATAACTCAAACGACAACATCCTGTGTTAGATCTAGCTGTAGACAGCGGTGGATATCTGTGAACGAGTAGTCTTCGCGCATTAGTTGCAGCATGGCTGAATGCTTCCCAGATAAGTCGAGATGGTGTTCGATTGAACAGGTCTGCCAGGGAGTAATATGTAAAGCTATCTAAGTAGTCCTAAGAACTGGATAGTGTGCCGTATAAGAATTTACATTTAATTTTACTTAAGAGTAGACTGCAGCCACAAATGATCATGCGTAGGTTGAACCGTTCAGACGGGTTTACTACTAATACGCCACGTTAGGACAGTCTGTTATATCCACCCAGGTCCGAGGTGTTTGCAGTATGCTTTTCTAAATGGTGTTTCTATAGAGGGCTGTACCGTGGCATTACGATCATATTTCTGTCGCCTTAGTGGTCAGCAGGAACGAGTTTAATATAAAAATAATGTAATTCTACCGTTGGTTGGTTTCTCCGTGGGTGGGTGTCAGCCTACATTAAGATTGAATGACGTTAGGTAAAACCATTCGTTGAATTGTTGTGTTCTCTCAGACGGAGGCGCCTCTGTTGATCCGCCCACTAATCCAAGGCATGACTCGTTCGGAGCTACACGCCGTCATGGTGGCCGGGTTCGCCTCGATCGCTGGGGCCGTCCTGGCGACCTACATCCTGCTAGGGGTAGGTGGCACGGTCACACGTGCATGATCACACGTGACGGCACGCACACAGCGGTCAACTGCGTAATCATCGGAAGCATAACCATTGCTAACCTCAGATATGACTGTCCTTAAATCCAATAAAAATGACTTTAACCTTAACTAATTACAACAGTAATCTTAATTCTGATTCATAATAACATTTCGCATTAACCAATTAACCTCATATTCTCATCATCTGATTTTCTGCAACGATTAGGCCTACGCATTCGACACTAGTGCCGTGGTGTGACGTCACCGTTTGTCGCGCGCAAACTTTCAGCTTCCAGGCGAGTTCACGAAGGGAAAAGGGACTCGAATATGTGAAACTAATGACCACGTGGACAATGCTGTAGGCCTTATTTAACCAGTGTTCAGTGACAGTGCGATTTTAATCCGGTTGTTTGGTGTAAGCGGGCAACACAATTATGTTTTTAATGTCATCGTAACTATCAAAACTGTCCCAGACATACATGCCTTCGTTAAAGTCGTTGCTTTCGAAAACTATCGTAGTTAAATGTTACTTAGGCAGATACCGGTATACCTCTATCGAGTTTTAATACATTTCCAATCACGATACTTATCATTGGCGTCGGAACGTGGTGAATATTGGGGGGCTGAGGCTCTCTAAAATCCTCCTCATTGAGGCTCTCCAAAAACCGCCAATTCCACCTCATCAGGCTCACAAAACCTACATGGAGGCTCTAAATATTGGGAGGACAAATCCTATATCAAGCCCTCTACCTAAAATATAGGGGAACAGCCCCCAGTCCTTCCGGTCCCGACGCCTATGCTTATCGTTAAGGGTATGATTCACATGTATAACTGCTGTGACAAAGTTCCGTTTCCTCTAGGTGCCCGCCAATCACCTCATCACGGCGTCAGTGATGGCGGCTCCGTGCGCCCTCGCCCTCTCTAAGCTCTCCTACCCGGAGACGGGGGAGTCAAAAACGTCGGAGCAAAATATTGCACGTCTTGAAGAAAGGTGACCGACATAATGATCTCTTAGCCACGTGTACCTTAGATGAATGTATTGCGTGCTCATAATTCATCGTTTCTTATAACCACGTTAAATTATGTTTGCGTATGTAGACGTAGCCATGTTTGGTTGACGTAAACTAGGCCTTCCACATCAAGTCCATTCGTTAGCTGTCTCCATTCTTACTCTTATGCTAGATGCGTTCACGTTGTGCAGCATTAGTTTTGCTCTATGTAGATCAACATTAACATACAAAGATGTGGCAACGGAAATTGTATTGCTACTCGAAAATGTTATGCTGCAAGTCCTACCGTATATACGTGATGTAGACAGTTAGCCAACTGCGTTTGACTGTATTCGAAAGAGAAGGTCGTAGCAGCTCGTAAATGCAACAGTTGATATAACAATTGCATATTAGGTAACCATTCAGTGGACGTAGCTTACTAGACGTACGATAGAAGGTCACTTTAAGTGATGACTCCGTCATATTGTCAACAACATTAGTTACGTCATAATTATACACGACCGATTACGAATTCATAACTGAACATATATGGATAGTCCAGAGCACGCAGTCTACATCGCATGGGTGTGCAATAAAACAGTTAATGTTTCCTTGTTTCCAGTCCCCACAATAGCGTCATAGAAGCAGCCTCTGCTGGCGCGTCAGCCTCTATCAAGATAGTGGCCAATATTGCAGTCAATCTGATCGCCTTCATTGCGATGCTGAGATTCGTCAATGCAACACTCACGTGGTTCGGACATCGAGTCGGACTGGTGGCGCCACACCAAGAAGAACTCACATTCCAGGTGTGTGAAGGTAGTCATTGTTTATACTTCGTTAGCACGTTGGTTTTATAGGAGATATGTATTAACGTCAAACAAACATTCAAAGTCATCCCACGTATATACTAACTTATTATGACGTCATTACAGAGTGTCTGCAAGCACCCCGACTCCTTTCCAGACCCCGACACACGGTCTGCTCGAATGTTCAACAATCGAACGGATCGCGTGGCTAGTCGGGAAGGGAGAAAAGATGTCTAGATCGGGGCGCTTGCAAACACGTACTCTCTATGGCCTAATGGCTTTCATTTTACGATATTTGCAGGTTTTATCTATAAAGAGAACATACGTGAACTTGATATGGGTTTGACGTCAGGACGCTTTGTGTATGTTTTTTCTGAACAATTGCGGTGCTGTGTTTGTTTGGGTTTCAGATGATATGTTCGTACGTCCTCTGGCCATGTGCATTCGTCATGGGCGTAAGCAGCGACGACTGTCGCAAGATGGCGGAACTAGTTGGAGTGAAGATTTTTATTAACGAGTTCGTGGCTTACGGCGAGCTATCCGTACTTATTGCAAACTCTCACACGTTTCGAGACTATAACGGCACTTGGACGAGACTCAACTACGACATTCACTTGCACGACTCGAACATAACTTTGGTCGGCGGTGTATTACATGTAAGAATACATCATGTTGTTGCATTAATCTCACTGGCGAAGTTAATAATTTCTGAGGTGCGCGTGATGTACATTTAGCGTCCATTCGGTTAAAAAGAGTAATATATTTTAGTTATACTTAATGCAGTCACCCACTTGTTTAACCTACAAATGTGAAAGTAATCCAACTGTGTAGTCATGGTGAACAAATTTATGTAAAAACGAAACATGCTACGTTTTTCTAAAATAAAATAGACCTATAAAGCGTCTGTTGCGTCATTGAAGGTAGTATTTTATAGTGACTCTGCTAGGGAAATTGAAAGGGAAGTGGCGAAAATAAGTGTTATTTAACTGATGTTCTGATCTGGTTTTTAAAACGAGGTAGGCAGGAAGGAAACACAGGATATGTCGGACATCCATGACACCCGTGAACACGCGAGATGGGTACAAAACGCCTAATCTCCGGATAGACATCAAACCCTTAGCATCAGTCTTCGACATCAGGCTCATAATGTCAAGAGCCAACCGGGCCTCTAACCTAAAAATGTCGCGGGCCCGACAAAAGATTTGAAGGCCCGTCAATTCCAGCAGTAAAGCTACTGCTGTCATCTTAGGAATGTTAATGATGTATACCTTCAAAATAGTTATTTTAATATCACACACACGCTTACGCACGCACGCACGTATATATATAAACGTATACTAGAATAACAATATTGAAGGAATACTGCCTGATAAAGTGCATTTAAAAAGTCCAAAGCCTTGTTTGCAATTTGAATGTTTCGCTAACGAAACGTTAACATTGAATACGACATATTCAAATAGTAACCATATGTGTAGAAGGTAATAGCGGAGGTAGACGGGGCTAAAGGCCTAACCGCATGTTCTTGGAACTGCTTGTTGGAGTAGTCTAATATTATTACTTGCTAGAGACTGATTCCGGGTACTGGATCAGACACGACTTGTTAAGACGTTTCCTTTTAACTTGTTTACTATATTCCTGTCTGTCGCGACACTTCTGCCTTCCCCATGCATTCGCACCACCTTGTCTACATCCTTCGTCGCACTTCGACCTAAACACGCACATCATTGATAATCAATGCACCAGTCCACCAATGTCCGCAAAGGCATATCCTTTACCTCCAACATGGTGTTCGATCCCTCTTTCTCTGTCAAACCGCGCGACTTTTATTCACAATGATCTTTGGCCCATGCTTCCAGAACACGTCGTCACCGTTCTACTCGTGCGGCGCTTCTCTTGCAGTACTTGTCTGTTCTTCGCTAACATAATTATGACAATATCGGTACATATATCCAAAATCCGTGCGTGCCAACCGGGCCTGTGACATGTGGCAGCTGTAGGCCCGATAGAAGATTCACGGGGCCCGGGCCCCGCAGTTATGTCGAACTGTAATTGTAGTACTATCCATAATGTTAACAGGTTTTGTAAGAAATACTTTTTTTCATAAAAGCTAACCGAATACTGTAATTACATAATAATGTATCAGCAATTAATTCTCTTAAAAGTGAACACTTTATGTCACATGCTTAGTAAGTAGAGGGTTAAAAACAATTATTAATTTCTTAATAACAAATATTACTGCACCTGTAAATACGTTGTAAAAATCACACTTGAAATGGTACACCAAACATAGAAAATAATACGCATTACTTAGCTAAACACATATTTTCTAAAATGGCGGTTGCGGGCCCGACAGAAGATTCACGGGCCCCAGCCCGCGGTTATGTCGAACGCTGTTTTAGCACGCGTGGTAAAAAAAATTCGAAATCAAAAACATAACACACGTGTAACAGCGGAAGTACGTAACACGTCTGTTCTGTATTATTTTAGGAACGCACCATTGTCATAGCAACGTATGCTCTATGCGGATTCGCTAACATCAGTTCGATCGGTCTCGTTCTGGGAGTTCTCGGTTCGATGGCGCAAGACCGGAAGTCGGACATCGCGGACTTGGTGGTGCGCGCCATGATAATAGGAAATATCGTCTGCTTTATGAACGCTTCTACAGCAGGTGATTACTGAATAACTTTTATAGCTAAGCGTGTGCATATTGAATGTATAATTATGCAATAACGTGTAAGAAATACGGACAAAAAGAGGGGGAGACTTCAAACCAAATATTTAATTTTTATATCCGGATATAAGACAATAACATGTTCAAAACCATCCTGGTTATCACCCAAACAATTACACCAGTTAACCATATCCTACTTCTGGCTGACATGTTCCTTCTTCTGTCCCGTAATGTAGCCAGGCCAAAAGTTGCCGCGTATGTCTGCATGGCACGTGATACATGCAGGTCGTAACACCAGAACATCATTCCATTTAACGTTTACGGGTATCTTCTTTTTATAGGTCTTCTGCACCAAGGAACAACCTGAACATGGCTTTGTACGTGACAACGGCAACGTAGCCCTACATCTACTCACCTACAGATGATACCTGCAACATATCATGTCAGAGAGAATGTCGTAGCTAGGGTGTAGGTGTCGATGAAGTGCAATCTGGTTCGGAAGTGTGAACTGCTTTACGTTCTTGTGTATAGAGACACAGCCACTTTTTCGCAAACATCTGACGTTGTATCTTTAGTATCCCTGAATATAATATATATCGGTGACTAGTTTGGATAGTAAATTACAGCAGTCTAGTTCTATGAAGTGTGGCATCATCAACTCGTGTTGCCGTTCGACTGTTTCGTCTCTCTCTGCTTCAGTACATCCAAATACTGTTCGTGTGTTAGTAGTTTGTTCATCTCTTGTTCGTGACTTTGTAACCTCGTCAGTACGATTGCTATGTATCCATCCGTGCTGGGCTGAAAATGAACAACACGTTATACTATATCTGCTTTGTAGTGCACTATAAAATCTGATAATACATAATTATTGTTACAAAGTTATACAATATGAAAATGTGTAGCAAAACAGCCAGCTTCAAGAGTCAAAACCTTCGCTGGCTCATTAAACTAGGTGTGCCTCAGGCTACTGTAGTGACTTCTGGTGAGTGGCAAAACGTCACACTACACCCCTGGTGATCAATATTTTTCTAACCAACATTTAAAGTGGCTTCTTCAACTGGTTTAGCCTATTGCGAATCCGGTTTATTGATGTACACATTTGTAGTGTGTGAAAAGTTTAAATAAAACCATTTAATAAAAAGTGTGTTCATTTGTTTAAATTGTCAAAAGAACTGACTTAAGTCATTCCATATTTGTAACTGGCCAAAGCCAACTGCTGAGCTGACATTTACCCTTCCAACCCAGTGGATATGTTGGTCACATGGTTTTCAGTATGAAAGGAAAGTCAAAAACATCATACTAAATAAACGTGTGTTATTGCACTGCGTATTCACGTGCAAATTCCTGTTTTTAAAAATCACTTCAAGTCATTCTATAACAAGTTAAATGATTGCTTAATGATGTTGTCAAAACTAAATATAGAATATACAGTATAGTGTAGTTGCACAAACTAGCTACAGTGTTGTTGCATGCTAGAATATTATATTTTCACATTGTGTAGCACCGTGGTGCAATGGCTAGAGGTTCGGACTTTCAACCGAGAGAACCCACGTTCGAATCCTGTGTGGCGGTGTTGAACCGTGGGCAAATTCATTTACTGTATGTTGCACCAGTTCACTCACCTGAATGAACGAGTACCTACAGACACTGGATATTTGTGTACAAATAGTCTTCGTGCATTAATTGCTGCGTGGCTGGATGTATCCCAAAGAAGTCGAGATGGTGTTCAATTGAACAGGTCTTGCCAGGGAGTAAAGCGCTTTGAGCAGTCCTGAGGTCTGGATAGTGCGCTATATAAGAACTTAGATATTTTAATGTTGTTCACCAAACAAATTTGAAAGGAAATTAGTGAAACAAATTGAACAGAACCTTTAATTTTTAGTGCCTCTGGCTACTGTAGTGACCTCTGGTGAGTGACTGAGTAACAACAATTCATAATAATATGATCAATAATGAAGATCAAACTAACAGTTAAAAAGACCAATGAACTTCCAGTGGCAAAAGAAATAATGATAAGAAAATGGAGGTGGATTAGTCTAAGAAAATACACATCCAGTATTACCAACATATGCTCACATGGAACCCCGGGAAAGGGGAAATGGGGACAGTCAAGAGACACATGGAGTTGGTTTGACAAAGCATTTATACCATACAAACACTTGTATTGTGATGCATAATACAATTTACTAATTCTGTACAATAGAAGATGTCATGCAGAGTGATAACAAATATTGTATGTAACTATAACAAGTTCCTACATAGAAATGCTGCATTAAACTGGGGTGTGATGGTGAATTCTTGAAGATGCAGAAAAGAAGATAGTTATACCTGGAGCAAACTCGACAAGGTGACACAAACAGGGGTATTTCTGCAATGGCCAAACGGGCAAACAAGCTTAGCAAGTACACATATAACAGTGTGCAATTCAACCAGGGTAACAAGTGGTACCACAGAGAGGGTAGTAAAAGAACAGAGACATTTCTGTGAGATTGAAATGAGATGCAGCTATCAGTGGGAGTACCTTCTGTGTGAGCAACTCAGGGTGGTCGACCAGCTGCTCGTTTGCTTCTATGAGGCCGCCCTTCATGCAGCTGCGTAGCGTGTAGGTGCTGCCATCTGTACACGTGACAAAGCACAACAGGGATCGGCTATCCAACATCTGCGCTCCCTGAAATCCAACACATACATTCTGCAGTGCTGGTATTTCTGTACGTAGTTTTACGTATCAGTGTCTGAAGAGATGACACCTGAGGATCCATATTATTATCAACTTTTAATGTATGTACAACGGTTTGCTTGCCATATTCATATTGGAAGAAATATTGGATTTACAGCCGGATGCCCTTCCTAATGCTAACCACACAGACTACGACTCGCTGTGGGGTGCGGAGACTAAATTCTGATCCGTGGTCACACATATCACGTCAAGTCGAATGGTGGAGGAGGAGGCCGAGCCGCAGCACTGAATGACGGTGGCAGACCCGATGCACTGCGGGAAGGCCAGTCTGAAAGGAGAAGATCTCAGGATTCCTGTATGAGAGTGGCTACGTGGAACATCGGGAGTATGTCAAGGAGGTCTGGAGAAGTGGTGGACGTGATGGTGAGGAGGAGAGTGGATGTTGCTTGTGTTCAGGAGACCCGGTGGAGAGGAGGCGGTGTGAAGTGGTTGGGCAGGAGTGGTGAGGAGGAGAGTGGATGTTGCTTGTGTTCAGGAGACCTGGTGGAGAGGAGGCGGTGTGAAGTGGTTGGGCAGGAGTGGTGAGGAGGAGCGTGGATGTTGCTTGTGTTCAGGAGACCTGGTGGAGAGGAGGCGGTGTGAAGTGGTTGGGCAGGAGTGGTGAGGAGGAGGGTGGATGTTGCTTGTGTTCAGGAGACCTGGTGGAGAGGAGGCGGTGTGAAGTGGTTGGGCAGGAGTGGTGAGGAGGAGAGTGGATGTTGCTTGTGTTCAAGAGACCCGGTGGAGAGGAGGCAGTGTGAAGTGGTTGGGCAGGAGTGGTGAGGAGGAGAGTGGATGTTGCTTGTGTTCAGGAGACCCGGTGGAGAGGAGGCAGTGTGAAGTGGTTGGGCAGGAGTGGTGAGGAGGAGAGTGGATGTTGCTTGTGTTCAGGAGACCCGGTGGAGAGGAGGCAGTGTGAAGTGGTTGGGCAGGAGTGGTGAGGAGGAGAGTGGATGTTGCCTGTGTTCAGGAGACCTGGTGGAGAGGAGACAGTGTGAAGTGGTTGGGCAGGAGTGGTGAGGAGGAGAGTGGAAGTTGCTTGTGTTCAGGAGACCTGGTGGAGAAGAGGCAGTGTGAAGTGATTGGGCAGGAGTGGTGAGCGGTACAAGTTCGTCTGGAAGGGATGTGCTGATGGGAATGGTGGCGTTGGAGTGCTGGTCGCGGAGAAGTGGGTAGACCAGGTGGTGAATGTCAAGTGGGTGAGCGAGCGGATCCTGGTTGTGAAGGTGATGGGAGGGAAGCAGCTGGTGAATGTCATCTCAACGTATGCCCCACAGGTCGGCAGGACACAAGATGAGAAGGATGCTTTCTGGGATATGGTGATTGAAATTGCGTCCAGGATACCAACAAGAGAAGCAGTTATCCTGGGCGGGGACCTTAATGGCCATGTGGGGTCAGCTGCAGATGGATACAAGGGTGTGCATGGAGAGATGGGCTTGGGGCGAGGAATGTAGAGGGAGAAAGGATCCTAGAGTTTGGAGACGCGATGGTGTGCAACACATTTTTCAAGAAGGAAGAGAGGCACCAAGTGTCGTATCAGTCCAGTGGTCGCAGAAGTCAGATCGACTTTCTGATGGTGAGGAAGGTGGACCGTAGACTGGTGAGGAACATGAAGGTGATTGCTGGTGAGGAGTGTGTTTCGCAGCACTGCCTCATTGTCGGAGACATGACCCTGGGCAGGGTAGGCGCATTAAGAAGAAACATGTGCCAAGGCTCAGAGTGTGGAAGCTTTCCGAAGAGAAAGTGAGG
Organism: Escarpia spicata; assembly: GCA_963995525.1. Lineage (NCBI taxonomy): Eukaryota > Metazoa > Annelida > Polychaeta > Sabellida > Siboglinidae > Escarpia > Escarpia spicata. The sequence continues at coordinate 66,257,767 of OZ023205.1, read as the reverse complement.
AATGAGTTCCGGGAGAAGGTAGCCCACTTGGCTGAGGAAGCAGCTGAAATGAAGGGCGTGGATGGGAGATGGAAAACGATGAAGAAGATATGGCTCAAGGTCACAGAGAAGATCTGCGGGTGGACAAAAGATGTGCCTAGGCACAGGGAGACGTGGTGGTGGAACGACGAGGTGAAAAGGGTGGTCGATGAGAAGGAGCTACTTCAGAAGGTGGAAAAGGACGCAGGCGGAGGAGGACAGATCGGCGTACCGCGACGTGAAACGCGCAACTTGGAGCTCGGTGTGGCTGGCAAGATGCCAAAAGGCAGGAGTTTGTGGAGGAACTGGCAAGCGAGGAGGGAAAACGGCAGTTCTTCAGGATCGCGAAACAGATGGTGAAAGAAAGGCGGGACGTGACCGACACAAGGTGTGTGAAGGATGAGCTCGGAAACATCGTGACAGATAGTAAAGGAATGAAGGAGGTGTGGAAAAAGTACATGGAGAAGCTGCTGAATGTCGAGAACGCCTGGGATGGCGAGGTGGAGTGTGACGTGGAGGGGTCGAGCTGCCACATCACAGAGGAGGAAATATCGTTGGAGCACACTAAGACGGGGAAGGCAGCGGGTCCATCTGGTGTTGTTTCAGAAATGATGAAGGCAACCTGTGCAACAACATCGTGGCAGAGGGCCGCATTCCCACCGACTGGAAAAACTGCATCCTAGTCCCTCTATTCAAAGGGAAGGGCGATCCCCTAGAGTGTGGTTCTTTCAGGGCCATCAAGCTACTGGAGCAGGCCATGAAGGTCATGGAGAGGGTGCTAGAGGTGAGAATGAGAGAGCAGGTGCAGATCAATGAGATGCAGTTTGGCTTTATGCCAGGGAAAGGGACGACAGATGCCATCTTCATCGTGCGACAAATGCAGGAGAAACACCTGGCCAAGAAGAAGAAGCTCTACCTAGCCTTTGTGGACCTAGAAAAGGTGTTTCACAGGGTATCATGGAAGGTGATGAGATGGGCCATGAGAAAATCGGGTGTGGAAGAGTGGCTGGTGAAGGCAGTGATGACGTTGTACAGTGAAGTGAGAACTGTGGTGAGGACAGGGCATGGAGACAGCAGGAGCTTTGAGGTGAAGGTGGGGGTGCACCAGGGCTCAGTATTGAGCCCACTGCTGTTTGCCATTGTGATGGACATGGTGACGAAGGAGGCGAGAGGAGGACTGCCCTCGGAGCTGCTGTATGCAGATTATCTCGTCCTTATGACAACGACCATGGAAGAACTAAGAAGGAAGCTGGTGGAGTGGCGCATGAGCTTGGTGGCCAAAGGACTGAAGGTGAACGACAGGAAGTCGAAGGTGATGGTCAGCATAGGTGAGAGAGGAGTAATGTCAGAGTCTGGTGCATGGCCATGTGGAGTCTGTAGCAAGAGTGTAGCCACAAATTCGTTTCAGTGTACATCGTGTACGAAGTGGGTCCACAGGAGATGCAGTGGTGTGAAGGGCAGCCTGCAGGCAGTGAGCGCAACGTTTGTGTGCAAGAGGTACCACGAGGTACCACCTGCAGAGGCGACGGAAGAGAGCTTGGAGGTAGATGGAGAAACATACAACAGAGTAGACAACTTGTGCTACCTGGACGACATGCTACGTGCGAAAGGTGGGTTGGATGCAGTGGTAACAGCGAGAGTGAGGTGTGCCTGGCAGAAGTTCAGGGAGTTAACACCCTTCCTGACTTCCAAAGCGCCCCCCCGAAGATGAAGGGCCAGGTGTACACAGCTTGTGTCAGAAGTTGCCTGTTGTGTGGGTGTGAGACGTGGGCCATGAGGACCGATCATGACACGAGGATGGAAAGGGTTGAGATGAGGATGGTGAGATGGATGTGTGGCGCATCTCTCAGTGACAGACAGCCCAGTGCAGAGCTTAGAAGAAGAGTAGGAGTGAAGACGATTGGGGATGTGATCAGAAGAAGCAGGCTGAAGTGGTATGGGCATGTAGAGTGAAAGGACGACGAGGACTGGGTGAAGGGCTGTACAAAGTTAGTGGTGGAGGGGACAACTCTGATGGGTATCAACCATCGGGATGCACGGGACCATGTCAAGTGGAAGAGGGCAATCGGAAGAAAGGCGAACCCAGCAGAGCACCGCCTCTAAACGACGATGATGTTTCTGATAAACTAGACCTTTTTTATTAGTTTCATATATATTCATTATAAGCATGTTCATTGATTCCTTGAGAAACATAATAATATATAAATATATAATTAGATATATAATATATATATTAAATATATATATATTCATATATGTATAGAGTAAGAAAGTTATTTTATTACTGATTTACTTAAATTACCACAATTCTCTGCCACAAAATACATTCTGATTTTACCATAAAACAGGCTGTGTAGCAGAAATACTCTGCACCAGTGAGTTATTTCTGTTTTCTCTTATTCATTTCCCTAAAATAACAAGTTTATAATTAAAATCCGTTTGTGCAAGGAAAATCATACTTATGACCTCATAACACTGTTGGTATAAAGGTACCACAGGCTGACTGTACCTTCTTGGCTTTACCCGTCACTTTATTGTCAAGTCTGTCCATGTGTGCATTGACCTTGAAGTTGACATTTGTCACCGACTTGCCTTCCACCAGAATGGGATGTGACGGAGCCAAAGTGATGACACATATTCTGTCAATTTAAAAAATACATCATGTAGAAAAACAAATACGGTAAAGAACAGAAACAATTATTTGTGTCCTTGTTAATAATACAATTATTTTATAGCTCTAACACCACTATAATATATATACACATATATATTAAGCACTGTAATAAAATGCTTTAACCAATTAGAACGATGAGAGAGTTGCAGGAATAATATTGTCTAAACCCAAGACCCATGATGCATATAACAAAATTATACATACTGAACACAGCCCTTTATTCCTTTGTTACAAACTAAAATTGTATCAAAAGTATTTTTTAATATGTTATTTTATTAAAAATTGTGCACACCATGAACTTGAAGGGCTACCATGTTGTCATCTTGTGGCAGTCTTCTGAAGAAGTTCACTGATAGTAAACAAACTGTTACAAAGAAGAAGTAAATTGACTAAATTAAATAATGATTTGAACAATCTAGTCTGACGAATCATAAACTAAAAACATAATCTACAACTTGCAATCAGGCATAGTTACACCATTATAATGATATACTATAGATAACAGTTACTGTCCACACCTGTTTGAGTGCATGAGAATACATTGATCCTCCCCTTCCTTCTTGTTGACATCTGCAATGTCAATATAAACACATTCAAATTCATGTCACCAAGTGTTATCTCCAAAACCAGCTGTCAAAGGCAGATCTACCTGATGAATCAAATCTTATAGATGGTTCTGCTATCAACATTGAAGCTTACAAGACAAAATCTTATGAGGCATCATACTCCTGGCAATTTACTGGCATGAAGCAGCTAAGAAAAGCGTTGTCTCATGAGACACAAGTTGGCCACTACAGCGAATGTACATGTTTTAGCAATCTTTTGTGATAACTTATAATAAATGTAAATATTATCACATCACATATAATATGGACATCCTCGAAATTTGGATGCCAGCAATGGTAGCCAACAAGTGCTATGTACAGGTCTCCTGGCAGTGGTAGATATTCTTCGCAATGTATAGAAGTGAACTAAATCAGTTGCAATTGACTATGCTTGTCACGAGAACAGAACAGTGCAAATGCCCACACCACACACCAAAGATGACGCCCGCAACTCCAGGGAATCCCAACATAGGCGATATTTTACTTTCTGACCTAACCATGAAAATGACCACCTACAACCGCCAAACTTCTCACATATATAGCCACATATATACAGTACACACATACTACGTTACAAAAACAATTCTCATACATTCATATAACAATATACTTAAGTAAAACTCAATGTCGCCAGCAGCAACTACCCGTAGCTCTGCGGTTACTGTAAAACTGATATAGTGTCGAGGCATCGCTAAGTAAATGAGCTTCACAGAAATTCCGTACAGTGGCAATATAGTTACTGTGCGTGCACAGAGTTACATCATTAATGGTTCCTCTATAGGCTAGAGCGATAAGCTGGCTCGCTGCAGTGACCCTGCTGTGGACCGCTGGCTGCCATCCAACTGTACGGCAGGAACTGTTGCATCCACTGGCATGACGTACAGCATAGAACTGTCTGACAATGTATATAACATGTAATACATGTCTGGCACAGGAAACTTTAGCATAGAACTGTCTGACAATGTATATAACATGTAATACATGTCTGGCATAGGAAACTTTAGCATAGAACTGTCTGACAATGTATATAACATGTAATACATGTCTGGCATAGGAAACTTTTACTTGCAGTTGTGTTATTGTGCTCCCTAGATAAGATATCTCATGATTAATTAATGGGGTAGGCCAGCAGCCAAAAAATAGACATTTGGGTTGGGTGAGGGTAGTGATCTGGAAAAAGATAGGGTAACTTGAGGTTAATACCCTGGCAGTTGTATTATCCTAAGCTGTGGACAGTTTGGTGGCTCACACTGGAAAGAGCATTGATCAATTTGAACAATGTATATATGTTCTACTAATGTGTTATATTTATATATGTGAACATAGAACTGTTTATAAATTATAGTGTCAACATTTATAGCATGATGAAAAGCACTGAGGAAGTTGTGGGGTCAAGCACCGCTTACACACGGTGATGTTATAGCATTGTTATCAGATAGTTTACCATTATTGGTCATCTTAAAACAAAGGTTCACAACATTTATTAATAAAGTCATGAACCACATTTCACTGATTATAGGCAGTGTTGCCAAGATATTTATTGAAAATCCATGTGGTCAAATTGTAGTGCTAATTACCGTCACATCCTAAATGAATGTAACACAGTTCATGATGTGTCTGCATGGGATGTTCGCCATGTGTGGCAGGCGGGTATATCAAACGAACTAATATCTAATGTTACAAAACAAAAATGGTTTTAAGACATGCACTATTTTAAACGATGATGATGTCCACCATATTATTATGGAAATTATTGTATTTTAAATTAATTCATTATTGTACAATTGCCTTTATTACTGTGCAAAAATAAAGATTTTATTTATAACATGTAATAAATATCTGGCACAAGAAATATCTTACTTGAATATTTGTCATTGTGTTCCCTTGATAAAGTGACTGATACCTAATTAACAGGGCAGGTTGCATCCGCCAGCTTAGACGTTTGGGGAAGCGTTGTGACCTGGGAATGAGTTTCGCTTGTAACCTGAGGTTAATATCCCAGTTGGATTATCTAAACTGTGAACAGACGTGTGGCTCACACTGGAGCAAGCAACATGTATCTGTTATCTCAACAGCATTTGGAGGCTTGCTAGTAACAATGGTTATTGTGAAATATCGAATATGGTTATTTCCTGTGTAACTTACTGTACTAACCAACAGAAGACAGAATCTAGCATCTCTTTCCACTGTGAAGAATCCTCAATTATATAATATAACTTAGGTAACAATCTGCACGAACATACCCCATTGTCATTAATTTAGAAAAATAACATTAAAAAAATATTACAATCATGTGCAAATTGATAATAAATTACTTAAGTTGGTTGAATTATAAAACAACACATTTTTAAAATATATTTTATATGGTGTATTGAGTCCTAGCATGGTCAACACGTTTTGTATTAACCAAAATGCTTAATGGGATAATAATATTACGACAAATAATTACTGATTCACGTTATTTCCCTCTGCAGATTCCCAGACATTTATAGTTATTTCTGTTGACACTTTAATGAGACAAAACACGTGTCCTTGAGGAAATTGGCCAGCAGCTATGAAATTATTAATGTTATCTTCATGCAAGCTGCTGCTGATGGGTCTGCGCATGCGTCAGGTGTAGTCCATTCTGATTTTTTCGCTCTGCTGTTATCGATTATTTTCACGATTTCTAAACGTTTTTATTACGGTTAACTGTGTGAGGTACTACTTTAGATATACCAGAATATAATCCCATGGTGATATAAGCGATGAAATAACGGTAAGACACGATTTGACAAAGGTTTAGCCTTAGCTTCCATAACAACCAGTTCAAAACAAGATGGCGAATCTGTAAACAACTTACACAAAGCGCGCCAAAACCAAATCACCCCTAAAACAACCCAAAATCAGTCCATTCACACAAAGCTTACACATTATACTGTTACAAATCCGGATTGTAGGCTGTCAGCAACACACAAGAAACCAACAGCAAACACAATATACAATACATTTTACTACTGTCTTTTACATCTACTATGATCTTATTACTGTGATTTTATATTAGCTGTGATATATAACTTAATAATAAAAACAATACCCACATCTATAGTGGAATATAATCTCTAGTTTTTGGTTTTGTTTTACTGCATTAACATAACTGTACAAGCAAAGCAGCTAGTGCAATAGCTGCTCTTATGATGGTGCCACCCAAAATGGGCACACCAGTGGTAGTTCTGATTAGCATCATTATTGCATTCATACCCAAATTCCCGATACATCTGGACCATACCCAATTCATGGACAATCCAAATGGTCTGCTAACATATGACAGGTCTTGCTGGACTGACACAAGTATTAGACTGGCACTAGCTTTCACCAGAGACTCCCGTAACAAGTACCACACCAAACTGGCTTATGCAATCCCTACATCAGGACACAAAACATGTTATCTTGTCCTACTAATCCTCTGCGGGGACATCCAAACAAACCCCGGCCCAGTCAGACACCCCTGTGGATTTTGTAAAAAGACTGTTGCTTCAAATCACCGAGCTGTCTGCTGCGACCGGTGCAACCAATGGGTACACATTAAATGTTGTGACATAAGTCCAGATCAATATAATCTCCTCTGTAACAGTTCCTGTTCCTGGCACTGCATGAAATGCGACCATCCTAACTACAGTCATTCCTTCTTCCAAGACCACTTATTGGAATGTTCTCACAACCGATATAACAGCCTTAGTGACACAGACCAAAATAACCAAAACATTGACCCCCACACACAGATCTCTGAAACAAACACGAGTCATACATCCCAAACCTGGGATCCAACCTTTGGACCAAACCCTCAAAATGCATCAACCCCTGAACGTCATAAGAAAACCAAACGTAACACACTTAGCAGAATTCTAATCAATACCAACAGTGTCAAAAGCATCGCAAAGACAACCCAATTAAAAACAACTATTCAGTCAAATAATCCTGACATCATATTCCTAGTCGAAACCAAAATAGACGAAAACTACCCCACCTATTCGTTCCCACCACCTAACTATAGCGCCATCCGAAAGGACAGAAACACCCATGGTGGTGGAGTTCTCACAGCCTTCCGTGATGACATTGTAGCAGAACCACTTACAAAACTAAACTCAAGCTTTGAAATAGTATGGACAAAAATCCATTTCACACGAAACAAATCCATATACTTTGCATCCTACTACCGACCCCCCAGTGACCACCTTCAATCCCTTGAAGCTCTCCACGTATCCCTAACAAAACTGTACAGATCACAAAAAACTTCTCCTAATGTAGTTATAGCAGGTGACTTCAACCTTCCTGATATTAACTGGGGCAAGCAGCAAACCACTGACAACAGAACTGCCAGCAAGCATAACAAACTGCTAGAAATAATTATAGAATTTGGATTACAAAACATGGTCAACGATCCCACACGAGTTGATTCCGGCAATATCCTTGACCTCATACGCACTTCTAATCCATCGATAATTGCTAACACTCACACCACTCCCGGCATGAGTGATCATGAAGCTGTGACCTTTAACGTAAACCTAAATCCAATCCGTAACAGTAAACCACCACACAAAGTGTTCCAATAGAAATCTGCAAACTGGGATAAGCTTAAAGATGACATAAAACAACTAACAACAACATACTTTGACACGAACCCAAATTCAACACATGTCAACAAAAATTGGAAGTTTTTCCGGAACAATCTTACTTCTTTAGTCAACAATAATATCCCCAGCCGCAACACCAAAGCAAAAACCCACCTCCTCTGGATAACACGTGAAATAATAATAATAATAATAACATAATCAACATAACACCCCCACCAGGTCTACTAACACAGTAAAAAAACCATGGCCACTACGTAGCCCCTAGGTGCCGTATCAATGCAGCAGTGTTCTCTTTCTACCCTGAAATATGATTCCACCACCGATTACTGAACTAGAAAGCCCCATAGCGTTTCAAACAGCGATTATGAACCTCCCTTTCACCACACCCAATCATCTAATGTGCTTATAAAATAAACAAACAAACTACCCACAATGCATGCGCACAAATAAGCACCACACAACTCCTGTGTTAGCTCAAATTTGGGCTGTTTGGAGTAAATCACCTAAGACCCGATATCCATTTCATTGAAAGTGTCACCGCAACGGAAATTGAACATCATTTTGTTTAAGGGGACATAAATTAGAAAAACAAACAGTTGTGTAACCTAAACAGACGAACTCATCCCTCAGACAGACAGACAGACAGACAGACAGACAGACTTGACAATTTTTCGTATAAGTGGAAAAACCATGTAAACTATGTGTAGAAATGTTATCAAGGATGATGTTTAGAGTATTGTTAACAGTTTGTATAATGTTGTGTCTGATGTACTTTTTTGCATATTGATGATTAACTCTGGGAATAAATAAGTTGTTTTACCACGTGTGTTGTGTTGGTGAATTGCAAAGTTATATGTGTATGGAATACGACTGAAGTATTCTGGTATAACCTTGTTGATTAATTTGTAATAAAATTTGAGCTGTTGGAGTCTACAGATGTCATCCAGCTTAAGAAATTTACATTCTTTGAAGATGGGATCTGTGTGAGAATTGTATTTACTTGAAGTAACTATTCACACTGCTTTCTTTTGAAGTTTAAAAATGCGATGGGCTTGATGACCCCACACCAATATGCCATAATTAATCTTGGGAAGAATGAGCGAATTATACATTATAGATAATATATTCTTAGGTAATACATGTTTAAGTTTATTTAAAATTCCAATTATTTTATTGATTTTATTCGCTGTTTTGTTTATATGGCTGTCCCAATTTAGGTGTTGGTTTATACCTAAAAAATTAAAATCATGTACACATTCAATATTTGTCCCATCTATTTCTATTTTAGGAAGTTCGATTTACTTTTGGGGCATGTGAAACACCATGAATTTTGTTTTTTTAATGTTAAGAGAAAGTTTGTTTGCCTTTAGCCACCTGCATATATTTTCTAATTCTTTATTTATATTTTGATTTTGGACTTAGCCATCCGGAGATTGGAATTTATTCAATGTACTAAAAAGAGTGGTGTTGTCTGCATACATTATGAATTTAAATAATCTCTTGAAACTATTGTCATTAATATATATAATAAATAGAAGGGGTCCTAAAATAGACCCTTGTGGGACACCAGTGTTTATGGCAGCTTCTTCCGACTTGTACGCGCCAATTTCAACATATTGCTTACTGTTGTATAAGTGGTTTTTACATAGATCTAGTGCTGCACCATTTATTCCATAATAATTTAGTTTTTGTAATAATATGTTACGATCAATTGTGTCAAAGGCTTTAGAGAGGTCTAGGTATATGTTTATTGGGGTTGCTGATTGGTCAGGTTGTTGGACAACTCTGTCTATTATTTCTAGAGTGGCAAGTTCCGTAGAATGGTTTTCCCTAAACCCGTATCGATTCGCACAGTATAAGTTATTGGAATTGAAAGTTCTTGTATTTGATTAAACATAAATCTTACAAATATCTTGGAAATAGCTGGTAATATAGAAGTTGGACAATAATTATCAAAGATTGTCTCATCACCATTTTTTTAAAGTGGACTAACTTGAGCAATTTTTTATTTATCTGGAAATATGCCAGTTGTTATTGATTGGTTAATCATTAGAGTGACTGCATCTTTACCACAGCTAGATTTTGGATGTAAGTTATCAATTATGCTAATCGTTGTACTATTGTCTATTGGCTTAAAGTTGAAAGTCTGTATACGTCTCTCTGTTAAATAGTCTTTGTAAGAGTTTTCTCTAATATTGGTTATTTATGATGCAAGTGTAGAACCTATATTGATGAAAAATTAATTAAATTTAGTTGCAATAATAGTCTTGTCAGTTACTTTTTTACCATCAATATAAATGAAATCAGGAAATGTTTCTTTCCCTGTCTTTTTTGAATAATTTCTTTAATCATAGACCACGTTTTTTAATATCATGCTTATTTCTTTCAAAACTCGATTGATAATGTGCTTGTTTGGCTAATCTAATATTTCTTCTAAGAATGTTATTATATGTATGAAAATTTTTATTGAGCGAAACATATTCTGCTGTACCTATATAAGTATGTTTAAGTTTTGAATACAATTTATCTCTAAATTTGATAGATCTAATGATACCTTGTGTAATCCAACATGACTTTTTGAGTTTGTGTTTATTATATTTAATGATTTTAGTAGGTAAGAATTTATTCATAGCAGTAGTAATAGTTTCATCAAGGAGGTTGTACTTGTCGTTGGGATTAGTATCTCTATCCTTATTTAGTTTAATATAAATATTTGAACGCATCAATTCTATTTTAAAATGTTCAAGGCTGTCAGTATTTTGTTTCTAATTGTGATAAATTTAGGGACACTTGTAACAGTTGTATTGCAATCAAGGCATATGAAATACGGAAAATGATCAGAAATGCTGCTGATTAAAATGCCAGCTGTTTATTTAAAAAAACCTTTTGAGAGTTTGCATAGAAAATGAGACAGTAGGTGTACTAAATATAGGCCTATAGATGAATGTCACACATATATATGTATTGGGGCTGCAGTGGCTTATTGCCATTCACTAGCATGGCTGTCACTGCCCCAGACGAATTATAGACGTTATGTCCCAAGTCGCTTATGTCCCAAACTGTGGATGATGTCTAAAAAAAGGAGCGTTATGTCCCAAAAAAGACGATTTGTACTGTTCGTTGTAAATGATAATAAATGTCACTGTTATGCTTAAAATTCGTTGTTCTGATCAAATAGGTACATATATTTTAAGCTTTGTTGCCAAAAATGCAATGCACCACTTTTGGTCGGAATGCAGAACTCATTATAATATTGTCAAACCTGTGTGTGTGTGCGTGCATGTGCATGCGTGTGTGCGCGTGTGTGCGTACGTGCGTGTGTGTGCGTGTGTGTGTGTATATACATATAAATCAACTGTATATATTCATCTATTATATATTAAATGTCTAATAAAGAGATAACAATTATTGGTACGTGGACTTCTATACATTCATGAAAGTAAACTGTTTTGTTTTTGCATACATGTGTGTTACATATAAAAATGATATCAGTACTTATATTACCCTGAAATTGTAACATTATCCTGAATTTGTCCCTGTCCTTTGATTTGTTTGCATCTTTTATTTTTTTTATTTTTTTAGGGTACCCCATAATTTTAATACACCTTTATAACATATCTAAAATCAGCACTTATGTTACCCTGAAATTGTTCAATTACCATGAAATGATTACAGTGTCCTTTTAATTGTCATAGTAATCGACATCCTATACTCTTGCATTGTGTTATTGAGCTTATTTTTTCTTGGTTTGGGTTTAGATGTGTTAAGAATATTTGGAGGCTATTGTAATTGGCTTCACAACACCTGCTTTGCTTTATCTGGCAGATTGTTTCAAGTAGTCTATCCTTTGATTTGTGCATGTTAAGGACTTGCAGGCAGTAGTAATTGGCTGGATACTCTTGTATTGCTTCACTGAGCAGATCTTTTTGTTTTTATCTTTTTGTTTGAATAACAGCATTGTAGACCTAATTGCATTGAAACAAAGCCAAGATCAACAGTATCTGACTGAAGTTGGTTTACATTTGACTTTGATTATGAGAAGGCCTATGTGGATAATCAAGTACTTACTAACTCACACTCGAATGCATTGAATAGAAGTTAGAGGAACTGAGCAGATCTGGTGTGTCAGATTTGTGTTAGAATCCTCTAATTCATTAAATTTTTAAATAGATTGTCCTTTTTTTTAAAGGTCAAAGCTGCTGCAAGATGCGACATATACAGGTCATCTGGAAAGGTGGTGACAGATATATTGTCTGACCTTACAAGCAAAGATGAGGAGCTGCCCAACTACAAAAACCTACAGAGGTACGCAAACCGTGCCAGGGAGCAACTACGGCCAAAGAATCCATCTCACAAAGATTTTGAGGTACTGGTATATTAAGTTTGTATAAAAACACTAAACTGGTAGAATGTAACAATGAAAACGCCAATGAGTTAAGTAGGTAATATTTGTGGATAATATATTACCGGTATATATATATATATAATATATATGTAGAAATCTACAGAAAACTATAAAATATCCTATAGCATAGTATGTCTTAAACTAAAACGATGCTACTGTATTATTTTATAACGAAACGTTCAGCTAAGTTTTGAATCAGCGCCGCTTATTATTTTATGGAATTATAATTTGTATGCACATTATATATATATACATTCCAGCTCGATATAACTTATATAGTAGGTATTGTATGTAAACCTTTATTTATAAATACATAAACATGTAGTTTAAACACATTTGTCTTTTGCCTTCCAGCTTGACATGACCCATATCCCTATAAATTTCTGCAGTGCGATATAATCGAGGACGGAGAACGCCACCTTGTGTTTGCGAGTGCTGATCAGCTGTCACACCTCGCAAAATCAAAGCTGTGGTTCTTGGATGGGACATTCCGTGTTGTACGGGAGCCGTTTAAACAGCTGTTGAGCGTGCACAGCTTTCTGAAGTCTGGAGATACGATGAAACAAGTCCCTCTGTGCTTTGTGTTAATGACACGACGGAAGAAGAAGGACTTTGTTGTTGTGTTAAATGGTATCATTAGGTGCCTTCCGACAGCACCGGCTGTGGAAGAAGTCATTGTTGACTTTGAGAAAGCTGTGTGGGGGGCACTCAGCCGGTGCCTTCCAGAAGTTTCTGTGAGTGGGTGTTGGTTCCACTGGGCACAGGCTGTGTACCGTCGAGTGAAAGAATATGGCCTCCGCAGCGCATACATCCACCAGCTGCACATCAGGACGTACATCCGAGAACTGATGGCGCTGCCCAACTTGCCAGCACCGCACATTGAGCCAGCCTTCATGGAGCTGAAAGTGCGTTGCCCGGCCGATGACAGACTGCATTCCCTGCTAGGCTATATGGAAAAGACATGGATTGTGACTTCCAGCCGACCCCCTGCTGCATGGTCAACATTCAAGCGATCTGTGCGAACCAACAATGATGCAGAAGGCTGGCACAGTCGACTAAACCACCATGCTCCCCATGACCACCTCAGTGTGTACCTCCTCGTAAAATCCCTACACCATGAGGCATCAATCCTGCCCTTGCAAATGCGTCTGGTGGTACAGTGCAAGCTGTACCGCTATCAGAGCAAAACGTCTCAAACCAAGCAGGCTGCACTGAAACAGCTGTGGCTCTCATACGAGTGCGCTGACCGGACAATCAGCACATCGGACTACTTGCGGCAGTGCGCCAACTTAGCCGACCATGTGGAGGAGTAGCTCCGAATGTGAAACAGTGGCACTGTTCATGGGATGTTAGGGCTAAGATTGACATTTTCTTATACAAATTAGCTAAGATATGGTTGCTAAATAAATTAATTTTGTGTGCATTAATACCTTACCTTAGGATACCTTAGGACTGTTCTGATCGCAGGATCCTCTCGGTTCTAGTGTTTACTGTTACTGGGGCTTCATAGTCGTATAATATCTCCTCGGTTGACCAGAATTTATCAAGGCGGTTTTTAAATGAGTTTATTGATTTTGCTTGTATTACTGAATCAGGTAAACTGTTTCTATCCAGTTAATCAGTTCTTCTGAAATGTTGAAGCTTTTTAATTTGATAATTAATCTTTTATGTGGCACGGTGTCAAAGGCTTTTTTGAAATCCATATATATAACATCAGTGTGGTTGCCCTTATCCATTTCTTGAGTCCATTCATCTATTATTTTGATTAGTTGTAGAACTGTTGATCGGCCAGATATATAAATCCATATTGTTTTTGACTAAATAGATTATTTACTTTCATGTAGTTTGTAATGTGATTTCTAAATTTTTTTCCATACATTTACAAACTATACTTGTTAAACTTATTGGGCGGTAGTTACTAGCTAGCTTCTTGTTTCAATTTTTTTTATAAATTGCTGATATTTTAGCCTCTTTCCAATCATTGGGAATGCAGGAAGTTTTAATCAAAGTTTCAAAAAATTGTTTTAAGGGTTGACAAACGTCGAGTATACTGCTGTTACATAGATATATGGTGGTGATGGTGGTTGGTGGCGGACTCTGTGTGTGCACGCGTTCACAATGCCCCGACACAATATCGATTTTATGGTAACTGCGGAACTACGGGTAGTCACTGCCAGTGATGTCGAGTTTTATTTGAGTTTGCAACTTTGTTTTGTGAATTATGATCGTTATGGGAATGTAACTGTAACTGTAAGAGAACTGTTTTTGTAACGTAGTGTGTGTGTGGATATGTCTGTAACTTGTAAGATTTGTGAAGGGACGTGTGGCAGCTATAGGTGGTCGTTTTCATGGTTAGGTCAGAAAGCAAAAGATCACTCCAATATAATTATCCATGCTAGGGCTGGGCCACGATCGGCTCGTGTTATCGGAATACCCTATTATCGCCCAAACTAAAAGCATGTCAAACTTCGGAGTAAGTTAAAATTCAAATAATTCTTATACACACCGGTTACGTATCGCTTTGTAAAATATCTGTCGACCACAGACGCATGGGACATTTCCGAGAAATGACGGTCCGTCATTTTAAAATGTTCGTTAGTAAACAAATCATCAACGCATTGGTTTTTTTATTGGCGCCACCTGTCGACTAAAGTGTCTCTAATTCCTGCACCACCGCCTGGAGTGCCGCGGCAGACGCATTGCGCTATTGGTGTTACGAATGCAAGAGTACGCGAAGCGCCATTAAACGTTAAAACCTTAACCAACAACATACATAATTGGTTGGCAGCATATCCAGAAAAGGTAGCGTTGTCAACGTTTAAAGCAAAGAGAGCAACATGGCTCGATATAGGGATGAGAATAGTAAGGACATGAAGGGTCGAACGGTAATCAAGGATAGAAACGGGTCTGGACCAGGCGGAGAGGAAATAACAATCTTGCCTGGATATCTTGCCTGGATCTTCAGGTTTTAAAGTAAGGCATAACAGCCTTGTGTATACCCGCCTTTGTGCATCGTATTTTGGTATTGAGAACGTGGCTTGTCTTGTGATTTTGTGCTTTTATTAAAATTTAAACCTGTCCATTTTCAATTCTTTGTCGAGTTTTGTTTTGAAGGAGAGGATGTTTTCAGCGTTCACTGTTTGCTGAGAAAGGTTGTTCCAGTCTAGGATGATGCTTTGTGAAAAGGAGTGTATCCTAATATCAAGTCTGCTTGGTGTCTTATACAATTTTTTGTTGTGGCCTCGTGTGCGGTGTGTCGTGATCATGACGAAGTCCTCTTGATTGATGTCGTCGATGCCATTGATAATTCTGTAGACTTGGATCAGGTCTCCTCTTCTTCTTCGGTATGCCAAACTTGGTAAGTTAAGATGTTTCAGCCTGTTTTCATAGTTCAAGTTTCTTATTTCTGGGACCAGCTTGGTTGCTCTCCGTTGTGCTGTTTCAAGGGTGTTGATGTCTATGACGTAGGGCGGGTTCCAGATGGAGTCAGCATAGTCGAGATGTGGTCTCACTAGCGCTGTATATAATAATCGGAAGCTGCTATTATCCAGATGTTTAAACGTGTGCTTGATAAGGCCTGTCACCTGGTTTGCCTTCTTCACAATGGTGCCAGTATGCTGTCGGAATTTTAGGGATCTGTCGAACGTTACACCGAGATATATTTCTGTTTCTGATGTGCTGTCGATTTCTGTCACTTCCCCATCTTTACTTGTCATCGTGTATGTGGTGCCAAGTAAAGATGGGGAAGTGACAGAATGTATGTGGTGCCAAGTCAATTAACAAAGAATGTCCGAGGCGCTCGCGAAGTAGTCTCATCAATGTATCATGATCAGAATGACTCATTCTTCCTAGGATCCGTTACGTATAACGCTGAAGCAGACGAATGGACAATAACTCTCGAAATAAATCATTCTGCGATGACATTTAAAATTGACACAAGTGCAGACAACACAGTAATGAGTGAAAGTACTTACACTGGCCTTCCCGGTCGACCGAAACTGTCTCCTACGAGTTTCACACTGACCAGTCCTGGAGGTACATTTGACTGCAGAGGTCAGTCCTGGAGGTACATTTGACAGCAGAGGTCAGTCCTGGAGGTACATTTGACTGCAGAGGTCAGTCCTGGAAGTACATTTGACTGCAGAGGTCAGTCCTGGAGGTACATTTGACTGCAGAGGTCAATTCACAGCGCATACCTCTCACAAGGGACATATATATTCGTTTCGAATAGTTGTCTTTGCTGGAGAACAAGTGAATAACGTGTTTGGTCGTGTAATTGCACAAGGAATGGGGCTAGTGAAACGTATAGAAGAAATGAACAGTGACGTCTTCACTCAACCGGGTCTACTGAAGTGCGGGCCAGTGAAGATAACGCTGAAAGACGATGCGAAACCATAGTGTTACTACTGCACGAAAAGTACCATTTCCACTACTTTCTAAACTAGAAGCCGAACTTATCCGGATGGAAAAAGAATGGATCGTCGAAGAAGTTACCGAACCAACAGACTGGCGCGCGCCAATGTTCCAGTTTTGAAGAAAGACGGAAACATTCGTATATGTGTTGACTGGAAAAGTTAACCGAAGCCGTCAAACGTGAAAGATACATTTTGCCAACACTGGACGATGTATCACCGAAACGTGCTGGAGCAAAAATATTCTCCGTACTCGACGCAGCAAATGGGTTTTACCGGCTACCTCTTAACAAAGAAAGCGCGAAACTAACGACGTTCACCACGCCGATGGGTCGATTCTGTTTCGGACGCGTTCCGTATGGGATAAGGTCAGCTCCGTAAATCTTTCAAAAGAATGTAGCGGGGGATTTACCATGAAGACAGGCAACACGGTTAAATGATGACTATCATTTATTGTGTTGATAATCTAAAATACAAAGTAAAACAAAAAAACAAAAACCCCAACTGGGAACTGCAGTCTAACACAGTGCTTGAGCACTGCTCAGTGCAATCACACCATGCACTCTCTTACATCTGGTTTGTGTTTATATCTCTGTTAAAACACGAAACCTCGTGGAAAAACACTGGAGCGCTGTCTGTCCAGCTTCTCTCGGAAACTCTGTGATGGCGTCTCATAATTAATCCTGGCTTAGTGACCGGGGTATGACCCTCACTTGGTGACTGCTGGGGAAACTGACACCGCCTGGGAAGAGAACCTAATGGCTATCTCAGGCAGCGTCTACAGACTTAACATATTAAAAGTAATGAGAACAAAAGGAGTAGTTGGAGTTTTGGAATAATAATATAGATTAAAATTAATAATAATTTACTTATTGCTCAGTAACCCTGCCGGTTACAAGAAGATGACTGATTTGCTTGACAACCAAGGAGGAACCGAAGTATGCATTGGCGGCATTTTGATTTATGGTGCAAATGTCAAAGAACATGATCATTGATTGAATGAGGTTCTCAACAAAGTGAAGAAGGCAGGTCTCCAGTTAAACACGGATAAGTGTAGTATTCATAAATCTGAGAAACCGTATTACGGACACATCATCAGTGGTGATGAAGTATGGGTGAATCCAGACAAGGTACAAGCAATTCATGACCTTGCTGCTCTGACAGACTTGACGTAGTGGCGAATCAGACTGGATGGTGAGCAAGACTGGTCGACTACTGCTAAACTGAAGGAAGCAGAACCAACCCGCCGATCGCATGTGGTTGAGACACCACAGGATACTTATCGATGAAAACGTCGCCATCTTCAGCTCACTCCAAGAGTAACACAACTGTCCACGATTGTCGTACCAGCCGGACACGATTCGTCTGAAACAGCGGCCGACGTTTCAGTAGCAGCGACAGCAATCGAGTCTACAGTGCAGCCAACTGAATCCAATGAGAAAACTCCTGATCAGCGATCGACTCCAGCGAGAACCTCCTACGAAAGATCCGTCCGTAGACGATTGAAGTGTCAATATTTTGTGTGTTATACAAACTGTTGTAGTCCGAATGCATTACATTGGACATATTTCATTTTGTGAACTGTTCAAGAGGGACTATATTCACATGGACTGTTGGATGCTTAATCGCAATTAATACTTCATGAGTTATGAGAACAACATTGTATTACGAGAGTGACAATCTCAATGACAATGACTTTGAATCAAAGACAGTCATTTGATTAATCGCTGATTATCATTTGATTAAACACTTTTAGCATTCAATAGACTCAAAACAGGAGGGAAATGCGCAAGACCTCGGGAAATACAGATAGTCACATAAGTCGCCTCAAGAAGCTGTTAGAGATGATTATGGATGGAAAGATTCGAACGGGAATAAAGCAAGAACAGCAATCCAGACAGGGCAGGAGGCGACTGGTGGAATGTTCGGACAGAAAATGTTTGAGATGCAACGGAGAATGGCAGTGGGATTTGTTGATCTGGAAAAGGACCCAGTCCCACGAGAGATGGTAGCGGTAACAGTGAGGTGGATGCTCTGCATGAAAGTGCCAGAAGCAGAAGTCATGATAGTGGAAGCAATGTATGAGAAAACAAAAGAAAGAGTTATGGTTGGATCTGGAATGTTGCGGGAGTTTCTAATTAACATTGGTTTGACGCAAGGAAGTGTCCTTAACCCCTCACTGTTTTCACGGTGATGGAACTAATCAGCAGGAAGATCGACATGAATGGTACTCTCCGGAAGATGAATGTAGGCAATTTGGCCGTAATAGCAGAGAGCAAGTAACAACCATAGTGTTGGATGAATGGAAGAGGGTGTTCAAAAAGCATGGACCATAGACGTGTCTGTGTGGCCTGGGGGCATGTGCCCCCTAGACCTATGTAATTTAGCGTACCCCCAGACATTTTTGTATGGGCCCCCGTGCCCATGCCTCCTAGATCCTTATGTATGTGCCCCCCGTGACTGAAGTTACGGCGGCGCGCAAACACCCCGTCCCCAACTCTTCCGATGTCACCAGTCGAATCGAGACTGAAGTTACGATGGCGCGGGAGCGAACAAATATCTACACCATTTGATTCGGGGCCACCAGTGGAGGTTTTTGTGCCCCCCAGACTACTCTCTCTGGAAACGCCCCTGTGGACTGGAAATGAGCCAGGAGAATACAGAAGTGATGTATGTTGGACACCAGAGATACGTAGATGAACATCAGTTTTACAGTGTTGCCGTCGGCCGTCGCAAATGTTAATTTTCGGGTGTGTTGGTGGGTTCCGAGTTCGTATTTTCGTTTTACACTGGTGAGTTCCGGTAAATATGGCGACCGCTGTGTTTACACAAATTGAATAAACACTTATAATTTATTCATTGTGTTTAATTAACGTAGATTCCGTAACATCTGATTCAATTTGTACTTTGTACATTAGCCGCTTGAAGGTCTGTTACGCTGGCCTGTCATTGTGGGTGGAAATTCACCGCTAGCCTTCGTATTCCACTCTCAAGCTTATCGACGCCGAGCGTTCAGCGATTTCCGTTGTATGGTGCGCCGTCATCGCCATAATTACCGACACCGAAATTTACCGCAATCATGTCGGATCACGGTGAAATAGAGACTGTTCCTAAGACTTTGAATAAAGCTAAGAGCGACCGTGCCAGTACCAAACGCAAAATTACGAATTTCATCAAGGAAGGTGATTCGTTATTGAAAGCTGATGAGGGACTTCCAAGTACTGAATTTCGACATCTCGCTGAACGTATTCGAAAAGAGTTGGATGTTCTACACGTCGACAACGAACATTTTATCACCCTGAAATGCAGTGCGTTAGTGTTAGATGATGAAGCTACTGATGAGAAAAGGGACTTTGAAGAACAAGTAATTGCAGAAATTGAAAGCAACTACCTTGATGAAGTTAGAGACAGAGCCATACCTATGATCCATGAACTCATCAAGAAAGCTGAAAGTGTTCTACGCCGAGACTTACCACCGATACCACTTTTACCAGCGCCGCTCGCCCCAACTCCGGCAGCCCAAATGCAAAAGCTCAAGTTTCCAACATTTTCTGGAGACATCCGTGACTACAAGCGGTTCAAAGAACTCTTCATTCATTTCACTAAACACCTAGACCAAACCGAATGTCTGTATCAGCTAGTCGAATCCATGCAACGTCCCGTCGAGAGGAAGAAAATCAAGCCGTGTACCAACATCAACAGAGCTTGGGAAATTCTTGATGAAACCTATGGGGATGACGACCGCCTCGTCGATACTCTTCTACATGATCTTGAGGACTTGAACGCTACAAAAGGAAAAGTCAATCTCGCTGAAATGGAAAAGTTCACTGAAGCCATCCAGAACTTTATCACTCAAGTAGAGGGCATTCATATGACGCAAAACAAATCCGCCGAAAGTTATCGGAGGAACACTGCCTGTTATTTCTACAAAGAGTTGCTGATGGAAAGTCGGAAGACTCAGTCTATGGTTTAGCCAAATGGTTGAACTCCCACCTCATTCTTCTCAAGAAGACAAAGTCGCAAATCGAATGTTTTAACCAATCTCCGGTTCTACCGAAATCGAAAAGTGCAGTATAGTCTACGGTGTCCTCTGGAGCTAGAGGAAGAAAAGGTTATGGCGTGAAATCTGACTTTGTAAATACTCGGAAGGAATATAACACCATGTCTACACCGAAGTGCCCGATTCATCCTCAAATCTCGAATCACTTCTTGAAAGGCTGCTACAAGTTTCGCAATCTCCCACAAGCCGAGAAAATTGACTTGATGAACACTCATGGAATATGTCACCGATGTGGACATAACACCTGTATCGCTGGAAAACATCCATTCAACTATGATGACTGTCAATTCATTGCGAACTGTCAGATTCCGACTTGTGGTATGAACACTCACTTTTCATCGATTTGCCCACGTGTGTATGGTCTAGACGGTTACAACCACTTCGATAGGAAATCTATCAGTGCCAATGCCTTGAATGCTGATGCTGAAAACTTCCATCCTTCGAAATCTCAGCCGATCTACAGAAACTCAAACGTTTTGGTGCAAAGAAGACCAAGGTCCGGATACTCCTCGACACCGGAAATCAGATATCGTTGATACGTGAAGGAATCATCCCTCAGTCAGACACTTGTCACATGCAAGATTTCAACCTTACAACGGTTGGAGGTGTTACTGTGAACCACAAACTTCGTGTCGTTGAATGTACCCTCGAAAGTCTAGATGGAACAGAGAAGTCCGACTTACCGAGATGAAGAGACCATGTGGTGATGCTCAGATTGTCACCAATTCACAACTCCGCCGCTATCCTCATCTTGAGGACATCGATATCGTTGAAGCTTACGATGAGAAAATTGATGTCTTGCTTGGTGTGGAGAATGGTGACATACTTACATCAGAAGAACGTGTCATGGGTACAGACTTCGAAGATCCAGTTGCTGTTAGATGCCCATTAGGATGGTACATTCAAGGAGGTCGTGGTACAGAGGACATTCTTGCTAACGCAATAGTCAACTTCACACAAGTGTCCGCTATCAGTGATGTAGAATATTTCTTAGGCATCGAACGTGTGGGCATGGAACCGAGACACTGCAAATGTGTAACTGAAGAACAAGATCACCTAGCGACGCAAACTATGAAGGAAAGCGTAGTCCAACTAACCGATGGTACCTACCAGATTCGCCTCCCATGGAGGAAGTCACCGCAAGGTTTGCCGAACAACTACGATTACGCTGTCAAACGCTTCATGAACCTGGAGAAGCAGTTCCGGAACAAACCTCGCGAATGGGAAGTTTGCTCGAAAGTGATGGCACATCAACTCAACCATGGAGTTGCTCGTCTTGTGCCGACTTTAGAATTCGAAGCAGACATCAGCCAGGGCCAAATGTGGTTCTTGCCTCATTTCGCAGTGATGAAAGACTTCGTTACTACTCCAGTACGTGTTGTCTACGACTGCAAGGCTAGGTACCAAGGACACTGTCTGAATGACTACTTTGCCAAAGGTGACAATCTCAATGTAAACCTCTTTGATGTTGCACTTCGCTTCAGAGAGTACGAAGTGGGTGTGATCGCTGACATTAGTAAGATGTTCCAAGCTGTCAAAGTCACTACAGAAGATGCCCGCTTCCATCGTTATGTGTTTCGCAAACATCCAAATGACCCGATTCAGGTTTATGAACTGCTCACTGTTACCTTTGGTGACAAACCTTCTCCTACAGCAGCAATTGTCGTTCTCCGTCATGTTGCTGCAAATAATGCTACCGACGACTCCGAGATCCAGCGTATTGTCGCCAACCAGTTCTACGTGGATGATCTGAACGACTCCCAGAGATCGATCGAGGGCACTCTCCGCCTGAAACATAATCTTACCGTCGCTCTTGATAGAGGGAACTTCAAGATCCGGAAATGGTTGTCGAACAAGTCAGATGTTTGTGACACCGAGTACTATCCTAAGGATGACATCGCTATGGCACTCGGTACACGATGGAACCTAGTAGAGGACACACTTAGTGTCAAAGAAGTAACCCTCAACGAATGTACTCCGACGAAACGCAACATTCTCAAGACGACTGCATCCTACTACGATGTCTACGGAATGCTGTCAGGAATCCTCGTCCGACCAAAGATGTTGCTTCAGAAGCTCTGGATTTTTGGTCTTGATTGGGACACTCCAGTTAGTCCAGACAGTGACTTGTTTCAGATGTGGGAAAGTGTGAAGCAGGACCTGAAAGATGTTGGCACCGTCAAGATTGAACGCTGTCTGATCCCAGAAAAGTTCCGCGGAATGTCACCATTACCAGAAGTATCCCTCCATGGAGCCAGCGATGCTTCCGAAGATGCCATGGGGATTGGAGTCTGGCTGAGATGGTCTGCGAAAGAAGATGATGATGCTGAGCTATCGTTCGTTTGCGCCTGAGCAAGATTGACTCCGTTGAAGCAGACAAGTATGCCGCGTAAAGAGCTTTAGGCAATTCTTCTCCCGAGTCGCATGATGCTCACTATGGAAAATTCTCTTCGGATTGAGATCGCCTACAAAAGGATATGGACAGACAGCATGACAGCCATTAGCTGGCTTCGGGGACAATCGAAATCCTTCCGTTCGTACGTGGCCAGTCGAGTCGGGGGAAATAACGTATGACTTTGATCCCGTCACTGACATTGCTTACGTACCGAGTGGTCAGAATGTCATTGATCTCGTCTCACGTGGTGTTGATGTCAGTCAATTGCAGAAAGTCATTGATGGACCTGGCTTCCTGAAATTATCTCCCGTCTACTGGCCTACAACGCCAAAGAACTTCCCAGTTGACAAGGACGATGCTGAGCAAAAGAAGTTTCACATCCGCAATGCCAAAGTGCTGACGTTGAATGTGACTCGGCTTGATCCTATCGTCGATCCGAAAAAATTCTCCAGTTGGCCTCGTTTGGTAATGATGACAGCCCGGGTGATGTCTCTGAAAGACTTACCCAGGACCCAGTGGTTGAAGCAATTCGTATCAAAGATCTGTCAACTTCCGTCACCCCGAAGAATTAAAGAAGCTGAACTGTACTGGATTCGATATGCTCAGAAGGACCTTGACCTGGAAGATAAGCACATATCCAAGCTGAATCCATTCGCCAATGACAAACAAGTCGTCAGAGTAGGAGGTCGTATTCGCAACGCTCCGCTGTCCTTCGACATCCGTCATCCATGTCTCCTGCCGCGGAAAACTCACATCAGTTTGCTCATCGCCCGTGACAGACACAGGCATGCTCTTCACAGAGGACATCTCAGTACTGCCGCTGAAATCAGGAAGATGTACTGGATTGTTGGCGATACGAACCTCTGCAAACGAGTGGTTCGTGATTGCAAGGTTTGCAACCGTCATCGAGGAAAACCTTTACAGCAAAAGATGGCCGATTTGCCCAACTTCCGCATCAAGCCTTTTTCACCTCCCTTCCAGACGACGATATTGGATTACCTGGGACCGATCCAAGTGAAACTTACCCGAAACACCGTTGCCAAGGGATGGTGTGCAGTCTTCGTCTGTGCTGTTGTCCAAGCAGTACATCTGACGTGTGTTCAAGACTTGTCGACATCCGCGTTCCTGCAAGCCCTTGAAAGTTTCATCAGTATCCGAGGAGCTCCGGCTCTTATCATCAGTGACAATGCAACGTGCTTCCGTGGTGCTGACAACGAGATCCGTGATCTTCATCTTCGCTTGAATCACGACGAACTCTACAACCATGGTCTGAAGTTCGAGATCGATTGGAAGTTTGGACCTCCTGGTGGTCCACATCATCAAGGTCTAGTGCAGCGCATGGTACAAGAAGTGAAAAAATCCATGAAGCACTTAGTACAAACCGACAAACTAACCTTCATTGAGTGGGAGACTGTTTTTTCGCAAATCGCCGGTCACCTAAACAGTCGTCCTATCACTGCCTCGTCGTCGTCGCCTCTCGATGAACCGCCTATCACGCCCAACCACTTTCTCATTGGTAGGAGCGATCTTCCAAGTCCTCAAGTGCCATGTGAGGAATATGTCGGCAACACACGAAAACGACGCGAACTTTGCACCTCAATGGTTGAAGGATTCTGGCGCCGTTGGATGATGAACATTCACAGGCTCTCCCCTCGGAAGAAATAGTCCACTACTTGCGACAGCCTTACTGAGAGAGACGTTGTTCTTGTCGTGGATGAGAACGCCAAGCGTGGTCTGTGGAAGATGGCCGAAGTCGTCAAGACGTACGTCGGGAATGATGACCTCGTGAGGGTCGTCGAGGTCAAGTTTGCAGATGGCCATCTATTGAAGCGTCCGGTGACCAAGCTGGTTCTCCTGATGAAGAGGAATGAGAGACTTGACATTCAGTGACATTTGTGACATTAATGATATTCAGTGACTTTTGTTTGTTCGACATCCCTGTCGAGTTGGTGTCCCCTGGGATGTTACAGTGTTACCGTCGGCCGTCGCAAATTTTAATTTTCGGGTGTGTTTGTGGGTTCCGAGTTCGTATTTTCGTTTTACACTGGTGAGTTCCGGTAAATATGGCGACCGCTGTGTTTACACAAATTAAATAAACACTTATAATTTATTCATTGTGTTTAATTAACGTAGATTCCGTAACAATCAGGTTGAATGGGAAGGAGATCAAGATCAAGCAACTTGACAGTTTTGCGTACATCGGAGGACAGATTACTGAGCATGGGCTGATGGGCATACAGAGGTAGACGCGACGCCGGATACAAGCGGAAGCGAATGCTTGGAGAAAGGCAGACAAGATGGTGTCACGATGGACAGAACATGCACTTCCGAAAATATGAAAGAGAAAGTCCCGAGTTCGAATGCCCACATTACATAGTCTGGAGACAGAGGCAACGACAGAACAACAATTAATAACGACAGAAGCTGCAGGTTTGTCAACTAGGTTATCAAAATCACAAGAACAAAAAGTGAAGACAGTAGAAGGATAACTTTCAGGGATTAATCTACGATCCCACGAATAGGACGTAAGACCTGTAATATATATATATTTTTCAAAATACCCCTGATATGTCAAGATGCTCATATGGGGTAAATCATTTGTTCGGAACGTAAAATGTTATGTTCGCGTAATTAATTCGTAAAACGTAACTTAAACGCAGGAACGGCGCGCGAGCGGCAAATACTTCGGGAAAATGGTCCCTGCGTCATGGACTTGGCAACATAAAGTATACGCTGACACAATAATGCTTATGTTACAATTATTCTACACTATCACGACTAAAATAATTTAAGGCCTACCGATGAACATGAACATCACATTCTCTCTGCCCATCGTCATTACCGCTGTACAAAACAATAGTTAGGCCTCATTTAGAATATTGTATACAAGCGTGAAGGCCGTATCGCAAGAAGGACAAAGATATGCTAGAAAATGTACAGAGGAGAGCGAATAAAATTGTACAAAACTGAGGGATCTTTGTTATGAAATATTCCTAAAAGAATGTGGTTTTACAACACTGGAGACCGAGAGGAGATCAGTTAGAAGTGTTTAAAATATTGAATGGTTATGAAAATATTGATAGAAATATTTTATTTTCAGTTAAGAAATATAGGAGTAGAGAACATGAAGTTACATTGGTAAAGGAGCAGTGTAGATTAATTAGACATAAGAAAGTTCTCATTTTCACAAAGGACTGTTCCTTGGAGGAATGGTTACAGTGGATGGCGTTCAGAGGTGGGGGTGCGACGTCGAATACAAGCAGGAGCGATTGCTTGGAGAAAGGTAGAGGAAGTCATGATGGACAGAAAAATCTAAAAAGCTGAAAGGGAAAGTCCTCAGAATGTGTGTTAAATCGGCATGCCTATATTTGATCCGGAGACGGAGACGCTGACAGAACAACAACAACAGAAGCTACAAGTTTGTGAAAGCAACTGTGTTAGAAGAATAACAAGAACAAGAAAATAGAAGAAGGACGAATGACCTGAGAAAAGAGGTTGGAATGCAATGCAGTGTGACAGGAGAATAATTGAGAAGCCGGATGAGATGGGCAAGCCACTTGGAAAGGATGGATGCCGGACAAATAGCGAAGAGAGCAGAGGCGGAACAACATAAAGGACACAGGAAAAGAGGAAGGCCACAGCTGAGATGGGAGGACTGCGTGAGGGGTGACATGAGAAGATCAAGGGAGGATGAAAGATGGAGAGAGGGGGCGATCGACACAAAACTATGGAAGGAAAAGACAGAGAGAGAGTAGTTCAGCTTTACTGTATCTCTGAACCTGACCCCTGTGCAGCAGGGAACAAGGAAGAGAGCAACAACTATAGATGAGTGGAACAGATTATCTGCTGATTGTGTGGGTGCTAGTAGCGTGAATATGTTTAAAAAAAATCGACACATATCTCAGAAGGGCGGGATACACGTAAATAAAAGGGTTGGACTCTCGATAAGCCAAAAAGGCTTCCTTGTCCACCTGCCATCTAGAGTTTATTCTCTGGGTGGTAATCTGGTTAAATCTTGTTAATTCTTTAACAAACAACGAGTATATGCGAGCGCGTTATATGGTGTTTATGTAACGATGTTGTGTGTTTCTTTTTAGATGGCAGCAAGACTAACACACAAGCTAGAGACATTCGAGAACAGGTGTCTCCGGAAGATTATAGGGGTACTTTGGCCGAACACTGTAGCGTAATATACTGTATGGAGTCGGAGACCCAGTGTAGACGAACGGCTATCTTATGTACTGTAAATTGTGTTAATGGTGTGTCGAGTTGGTCTGACAGCATGGTTCAGTGAAATGTGAACCGGTATTGTGTGACAAGCAGAACAACATTAAAGCGTTTCATACCGTTGTTTATTGTAAGAACATGAACAGTGAAACAAGCAAATGTAAAATGGTTTCTAAACACTATTTACGAACGATATAAATTTCAGTGTAGTAATCAGGAGGCAGATGAAACAGCGTTACAGTACGTGACAGAACTACGACATGCTGCATTACAGCAAATAAAATAATCAGAAACCGATTTGTGCACGGTCTACGCGATGCAAAGGTACGAGAAATACTGTTAGGGGAGAAATACCTGACACTTAAAAGAGCTCAAGAGATTGTTCAAGCGGCCGAAGCAGCCACAGAACAGACACAAGTGATGTCGGGAGAACAGTCGGTATGTGCTATAGGAAAAAAGTGCAAGAGTCCGAGGCCAATGGAACAAGGCAAGTGGTGGCTACAAACAGGGACGTCAACCAGAGAATCGTGACAGAGATTCGAAAAGGAGAGATTGCATGTATTGCTCATACAAACACGAAGGAAACATATGTCCAGCATATGGAAAACAGTGTCGCAAGTGCGGCAAGCTCAACCACTTTGAAAGCAAATGTAAGCTGAGACATGTGAAGCAAGTTCAGGCTTCAGAGTCGAACCAAGAATACAATGTTGGAACATTGTCAGTTAATACTGTAGGGAAGAACCATCGAGCAGTAATAACTAAGAAAGTTGGTGACAATGGCGTGTCAATGCCAGATAGACAGTGGCTCAGAATATTGTGTGCTGCGACGACACGAGTAGTTAGAGTGACTAGAATCAGATCGCTGACCAAGCTTAGGCCAGTGAAAACCGTCATTGTGATGTACAACGGAACACGCGAAAAATCGTTGGGTCAGTGTAAGTTGCCTGTCGTCCGGAAAGGTGTGAAGCATAGGCTGGTCTTCAACGTCATGGAAGCATACTACATGCCAATACTTAGCCTACAAGCACCAGAGGGCATAAGAATATTGAAGATCAACGATTCTGATCCGTTGGACCATGTGTTCACCATGCATGAAAGGACTTTGACTGTGAGCGCTTTGAAAACCTACTACGCCGATGTGTTTCAAGGCTGGGGAAGGCTTCAGCGTAGCTATGCAATCCATATTGATGTATCTGTGATACCATTGGAGCACGCGCCGAGACGTGTACCCGTACCAGAGCGTGAGAAAGTGCGCAAGAAGCTTGACGAGCTGGTGAGCGAAGGAGTGTTAGCGCCAGTCACAGAAGCAACGGACTGGGTGTCTAGCATGGTGGTTGTTCAGAAACCAAACGGAAAGATACAAATATGCCTAGATCCGAAAGATCTAAATACCGCAATCAGACGTGAATACTACCTCATGCCAACAATCGAAGAGGTCAGTTCCAGGCTGAAGAATGCCAGAGTGTTCACCGTGATGGACGCAATGAGCGGGTTCTGGCAAATACCGTTGGGTGAGAAATCCAGCATGTTGACGAGTTTCAACACACCTTTTGGCATTAACCCTGCACCCGAGGTCTGGCAACATAAGATGAACCAACTGGTTGAAGGTCTGAAAGGCGTAGAAGTAAT
Source organism: Escarpia spicata (assembly GCA_963995525.1). NCBI lineage: Eukaryota > Metazoa > Annelida > Polychaeta > Sabellida > Siboglinidae > Escarpia > Escarpia spicata. Next base: position 66,228,729 of record OZ023205.1, on the reverse strand, counting down.
ACATGATGATTTTCTGGTCGTAGGCTGTGGTACAAATGATGAGGACGGGCCGAGTCGGATCACGACAAGAACCTACGGGCGTTCTTGGAGCGGGCTAAAGAGCGACATTTCCGACTAAATGCCGAGAAGACCAAGCTCAGGATGACAGGAGTTCCATACATTGGACATCTTCTAACATGTGAAGGACTCCGAGCAGATCCGAAGAAAGTGGAGGCAATCGAGAAGATGCCAAGACCAGAAAACGCCAAGGCAGTACAGAGGCTGCATGGGTCTGTAAACTATCTTGCAAAGTTTGTGCCACATATGTCTGACAAACTTGAACCTCTGAGGCGTCTGATGGACAAAGAAACAGAGTGGAGTTGGCTGAGTACACATCAGGAGGCATTTAACGTCATGAAGAAGGAGCTCACAAGTACACAAGTATTCCAGTATCACGATGTCAGAAAGCCTGTGTGCTTTCAGTGAGACGCTTCAGAAAGAGGTGTTGGTGCAGGATTGCTGCAGGATGGGCTTCCTTTGGTATATGCATCAAGAGCACAAGACACAGACAGAGAGACAATACGTTAAAATCGAGAAAGAGTTACTAGCTATAGTATTCGCTTGCGAGAAGTTCGACCAATATGTGTATGGAAGAGAGATGGTGCAAATGCAGAGTGATCACAAATTATAAATGATCTCCAGGAAACGTCTCGTGACAGCATCTAAGCGACTGCAACGCATGTTGATGCGACTGCAACGCTACAGTCTGGATGTGACATAGACGCGTGGGTCAGAGATGTACATCGCGGACACGCTGAGCCGTGCATACATTCCGGGTGAGCCAAATGTTCACGCTGTTGCAATAGAGAAGATAAACATGCCAGAAGGACTGTCAGTGTCTCCAAACGGCTGGAGGAGCTGTGAGCAGCCACTGCCATTGACTATGCTCCCAGAAGCTGATGCAGGTGACAATGAAAGGCTGGCCTGCACAGAAATCTGACAGTGACCTGGACATTCGTGCATATTACAATGTGCGACATGAACTGGCTGTGCAGAATGGACTGGCCGGTGTTCAAGAACTGCAGGATCGTAGTGCCGACCAGTTTACGCAAGACCGTCATCGCCACGGTTCGCATCAGGGTATACAGGTTTGTATACGCCTCGCCAAAGATGCTGTGTAATGGCCGTTTATGAACCTGGAGATCACTGATTATGTCAGTCAGTGTAGTGAGTGCAACACACACAGACCAGAACAGTAAAAAAGAGCCCATGATGCTTCATGACGTTCCAGGCAGAAAGTTGGTGTTGACTTGTTCGAACTGCAGTGACATCACTACCTACTGTTGGTTGACTATTACTCCAACTTCTTAATTCCAGTTGATGAAGTTCGAGTACGCGCACGAAATGTGTGATCGATGCAATGAGATCACGGTTTTTAACAATATGGAGTACCGGAAGTCATGGTGTCAGACAATAGGCCACAGTTTTATTGTGCCGAGTTCAGAGAGTTCGCGCAGAGATTGGACTTCGACCACATCACGAGCAGTCCGAGATACCCCCAGGGCAGGTAGAACAGTCAATAGGGATTGCGAAGAACCTCGTGAAGAAAGCAATGGAAGATGGCAGTGACGTCCAAATGGCGTTGTTGAACTTTATAAAGAGTATGCGTGATGGTTACAGCTAGTGCATCCCCCGCACAGCTGTTGTTCGGTCGTCGATGTGCAACACTGCTCCCGATTCAGCGCAGCATGCTGATACCAGAGATTGCTGCTAACGTGTATCACGATCGACAGGAAAGCTAGCAAAGATACTCAAATAGCACACTACAACAGGTCAGCACATAACTTGAAACCGATAGTATCGGGTGATACTATACGTATGAAGTTATCAGGTCAAGATACATGGACGCTTGGCGAATTCACGAAGAACTCTCAAACCAGTCGTACGTCGTTCTAGTTGAGGGTCGTATGTACGCAACCGACGAGCTCTACGTATAGTAGACGATCGAGTTTCTACCGCTTCCAGAGAGTGAGCTCCTGGAAGACAGTTCGACTCCTCTGCCACGAGAAGCGAACGAAATATCGTCTGTCGCACCGCCTCGTGCTAACAGGACGATGCCGATTGAAGATCCTGTGCTGACGCAAGACTCACCACCGAGAAAACAACCTGTGTTGATGCAAAACACACCATCGTCACGCGTGGACTTGACGCCTTTGCGCAGAAGCACATGTACCCGAAAGCTACCTGCATACTTTGCAGATTATCGATAGAGATTTGACTAGATGACTTATCTTTAGAAACTAAAGTTGTGATTGACTTTCGCTTTTGTAAAAGGAAACGGGTGTAGCATAATATATTTTGACAGAATCTAGAAAATCTCCCGATCTCCCGAATGAGAATACAAATCTCCCTATTTTATTATAAAATAAAAGAAAACTGCACGGCAGTCTCTGAGTGCCTTGTTGGCGTGCAAAACAAATGCTTCCTCTGCATGCTACCAGTTGCAGATGTCGCCAGGTTTGTTGGAGTCATATTGGGAGGGGTAACGGAACTTCAGCACCACTGAAAAAGTTTCGCTTTCAGCTTCTCCGCTGTCTCGGTTGTAAACTCATAACATATACGAACAAACACGGGGGGGGGGGGGGGCAGTGCTGTTAAAACAAAATTATTGTTTACATCGCGCCATTGCTGTAAATTTACCTTCTCCAGCTTCTATCCGCTGTCTCCGCTGAAATGATGAAATCCGAAGACAGGGGGTTCTTTCAGAAAAAAATATGTCTACCTTCCAATTGCACACACGTACCTTTCACAGCCAACAAAATACACATTAATCGTCTCATAAAATTTACATTTCCACCCGCCATTGAAGCTCGCCACAAAAACAAACATTCACGCTCACATCTAATGGGAGAACAGAACCCCCCCCCCAGAGAAATTCCAGGAGGCAAATGCCCCCCCCCCCCGTTCGCGCGGCTATGCTGCCAGCTGACGTGGAGTACGATCAATGCACGGACTGCCGACCGACAGCAGTGGCGCGTCTTGTATGTGCCACCTAAGGCATGAAGAGGATTGATTGAGTGAGTGAGCTATGTGTTTTGTAACATTTGGTAAATATTATATCACGACTACCAAGGTATCCGTCAGTATTACCAATAATTAATTTAGGTGGCGGCAGTAAAGCAAATATTTTCCGTTTACTGAACGTACAGTTACTCGCTTACATGTAGCCATTCGGCGCGGACCTGTCATTAGTGGGGTGCGTGGTATTGGTGCATTGCTCGGACCCCTCTACAGAACAATCGCCATCATTCAGCCCAGCCCCTCGGTGCGAAGTCCCATGATCAGGAAGTTAGGGCGAAGTAGTTTTACCTGTCATATGTAGCCGATTTGATACGGCAGAATTTCGCATGATGACACGCACAGGCGCGTTTGAGTAACACTGCAGCAAGAAAGTTAGGCCAAAAGAACAGGTAACGTAGCCTTATGAAACTTTTGGATGGGTCCTTCGCGAATCCGAGTTTCCACTTTTCCTGTTTCGTCACGGGACTTCTCATCTTGCTCAACTTTTCTTATACGTCCGGATTAACGATTGAGTACTTCAGACGTTACGTAGGGCTAAGCGTGACCCATAAGAGGCTGTTGCCACTAGAGTTTCTGCGGTAGGTCACGTGTATGTTTACTTCGCGAAATTGACGTCTTTGTGTCATTTATTACTGTATGTATTGTGACGTTTGACAACGGGTTACCGTTTGACAGCACCTGTTCAGGAATTGGGGTGTTGACAACTTAAATGTTGATTGTTGTGACGAATCATCGTTGACGCTGCCGTCGTATGTCATAGTTATGATTTGTAGCAGTCATGCCAATTTTGGGGTGTACCTGTCTTTATTTTTATCCACGAATTTTGTTTTACCAAACATCCAATTCCAAAAGGCCCATGCCGTGGCCACGGGCTGGGCAAGGTATAGCTCATAGCACCCTATAATATACTTAGTAGTTTACAAGTGACGAGTCTAGAAAAGTTGTCTAAGTACTCCATATTTTATTATTTACATCTGCAACACACTTGGACCAGTACCCATCTTAATCACTCGCCTCACCAAGTTGCGTTGCCAAATCTTAATACAAGACCACACACAACTGACCCCACCAATAAACATTCACAATACGTGGATTACATTAAACAGATGTTTGTTATTGCAAGACATAAATTAATATTGTGGAATCCAAGTCATGCTATGATGCATTAACGGAAACCAGGCAGAGACCACTTTTATAAAATAATCAACCCAGCAGAGACTGTCTTCTACAGATAGATCAGTACACCAACATAAAGTCTCGAAGTTTGCACTTTTATGCACATAGTCTGCAGAGTGCCTCTAGGGACAGATTTGGCAATCAGCTTTCAGAAACTGTCATTCCAGTTTGGCTGCGATTGCCACTGGTGACCCAAATCCTTTTCACTTCATATCTTCAGATCTGAATTCCTTAGTCTGGGGGGTAGGTGTACCACAGGATGATCACCATTGTAAACATACTTCACTGTACTTGATAAGTTATAGACAATATATTCATAATGCAACACAGTGAGTGGTGACTAGTAAAAGTTGTATGACGGCTAAACGGTTGTTGGCTGATGCTGATGCGCTTTCATTTGAAAGCAGTGCATCTTAGAAGCAGGGCACGTTATAAAAACTACAAGTACCGGGGTAACAGCACTAAGAGTATCATCTTAATCATTTCCTGACTCTTACAGAATACTTCCATTTGACACGTTAAAGTCATGCAATATTATATAAATTTGGCAATTTATATTTGTTAATAATGTTTAATGAATTGTTTTATTTAACTTATTTTATAAAAATTTGTTCGACTTATAATTATTATATCATGATTTTACTCAACTGAAATTTTGTTTGCATCATGCTCGTATTTATGCTATATTTTACATTAATTATATTTTGTACAGCACTTTGGGCGTTTTATTTGAAATGGCATTTTATAAAAAGTAAGTTTTATTATTATTAACCTGGGTACTCATCAGTCAGCATGACCAACAGTTGAAGTTGAACTATGGGACCTTGTTGTGCGATGGTGGTTTCCTGACATACATGCTTGGCGAATATTGTGTAATGAGCATACTTGCCAGCAAGGCAATATACAAAACATGGTCAACAGATTGTGACTTGTCTGTTTCACTCCAGCGCACTCTCCCAAGTCCTGGCTGAGTGTTTGGTTGTGAGTGTAACTGGGTGCCACTCACACTCTTCTAGTATAGAATTTGTCTCACTTTGTCCAATCATACCGCTCTGCTGCTTTTGTATTTATGACTAAGGGGTAAATACCAGGTATATCGTGACAATATGTGCATGTCAATGATTTTTCATTGATCAGTGCGCTTATATGTTAATTGTCATAATAAAGATGGATCATATATAACGAAAGATTCAAATTTGTAACAAACTCCAAACAATGTTGTGCACATTTCAAGATAATTGAGAAGATGTAGCAACCTAAAACATGTTTACTAGGGTTACACTATTCAAACATATATTTAATTCATATTTCATGATATTTTAATTAGTAAGTTTATGTATGCATATTGGGCTGCTACTTAATCCCTTTTTCGTTGAATTATTTAAATGTTAATTGTATTTGCAAATAAGTATTGCTGGAACTGGTGGCTGGGAACACAAGTTGGTATGATACACGCAGAATATTTTGTCTTTAATTACATAGTGATTATAGTTTAATGTCTAATAATTTTATTGATTACTGCACATTAATAGTGTCACACAATACTGACATGTGGGGTATTATTTTAAATTTTGGGTACAGTTGATAATCGGTAATAATGGAGACATGTTTGCATGGCACACATTCTATAAGATTTGCCCACTAGAAATGGAATCACTGTAGCTACCCCTTGTTGGTGTGAAGCTGTCTGTTTGGTGAAGTGTACATTATTGAGTTGCAGCCTAATTAAACAAGTTAATTGGACCAACATTGCACTGTCTGCAAAATTGCAAGTGCATTGCACTCAGGGCATTAGCTGCTGCAACATAGTATAAGTTGTGTAACAAGTCTGTTGCACTCAAGGCATTAGCTGTTGTGACATAGTGAAGTTGTGTAACAAGGCCGTTGCACTCAGGGCATTAGCTGCTGTGATGTAGTGTAAGTTGTGTAACAAGTGCCTTGCATTCAGGGCATTAGCTGCTGTGACGTAGTGTAAGTTGTGTAACAAGTGCATTGCACTCAGGGCATTAGCTGCTGTGACGTAGTGTAAGTTGTGTAACAAGGCCGTTGCACTCAGGGCATTAGCTGCTGTGACGTAGTGTAAGTTGTGTAACAAGGCCGTTGCACTCAGGGCTTTAGCTGCTGTGACGTAGTGTAAGTTGTGTAACAAGGCCGTTGCACTCAGGGCTTTAGTTGCTGTGATGTAGTGTAAGTTGTGTAACAAGGCCGTTGCACTCAGGGCTTTAGCTGCTGTGACGTAGTGTAAGTTGTGTAACAAGGCCGTTGCACTCAGGGCTTTAGTTGCTGTGATGTAGTGTAAGTTGTGTAACAAGGCCGTTGCACTCAGGGCTTTAGTTGCTGTGATGTAGTGTAAGTTGTGTAACAAGGCCGTTGCACTCAGGGCTTTAGCTGCTGTGATGTAGTGTAAGTTGTGTAACAAGGCCGTTGCACTCAGGGCATTAGCTGCTGTGACGTAGTGTAAGTTGAGTAACAAGGAAACACTCATGAATTTATATATAAATTAGTGTATATACTTATCAGTTGGTAAACTAAATTTGAGAGTTGCTCAGTTGATACACTTGTGAATTGCTCATTTGATACAGCTGAGTTGATACGCTATTGAGTTAGTTGATGTATACATTTCTGAGTGAGTTGATACCCTCATCTGTCATCAGTGTGTCACATGACAGTCAGCTGTCACCTAACTCTCAGCTGTCATCTGAGCAGCTCTGTGTTATCATGTTGTGACCTACTGGCAAATCAATAGACAGCTGCACCAGTTGATTTATTCTGTTTTAGTGTAAACAAATGCTTTTATACCTTGCAAGAGGAGGCTCTTATTTAGAAGCACTTGAACTCGGACATGCAAGTTGCCACTTTGGGTGTTAGCTGTTGATATGGAACGATATTCTATTGAACTGGCCTGTATTCATATTTCCTGAACTGGGCACTTCCTTTTTTAACGGTGTACCATAGAGACTAATACGAGAAAAGTAAATTATATATTTGGTTCTATTTGTTTAAATGCATACTGTTGTATTGACACCTAGACTACACAGAAAGATTAATGGAAACAATTAATGTCAAGAGAGATCAATACATTATGGATTATGAGATGTTGTCATCACGTCATGTACAATAATGATAATTCAGTCATACTGTTACTCCTATTTCCTCTTTGGTTTTTCTGGGCCAGACAGTGTTTATACATGGTATCTCTAGTCTATTTACCCAGGTCTCACTGTGCACAATATCAGCTTGTGTATTCATTGAATAAATAACACATAAATGTGATTGATATTGCCATGCACCTGTTATAAATGACTGCAATTAGTCAGGTAAAAGGGGGTTTTACAGGAAGGATGATGCTGAAAGAGACAAGACCCTTATGTGGTTGATAGACAGTGCCAAACCTAGCACTACTGGAAAGTGATTCTTGTAAACAACTTTGACACTGTTGATTACAGACTACCTGGTAATTACTTTAATAACCTTCGTTTAATTGTGGTTTTAATAATTGACAGAATGTGCAAAGTATATAGACTAGCAAGTAATATTATAAAAAGTCCATTTGGATTTTTTGTAGAACTTACTGTCAGACATATGATGTTAATTGTTTAAATTTAGGTTAAGTATCATATAGAGTGCATGTGTATTAGATCAATGTAGGATTGCTAGATTAGCATGACTCTTTAAAATTTATGTTCGTCTTGTGTTTGTAAGTTCTGTGTATTTCCAACTGTAGTTCATAATATTTAAAATATGGACCTTTACATGTGTGTGTTAAAATTTGTTCTTATAATGATACTTATATTAAGTTCCGTTAATAATACATAAAACATATTACATGTAGTCATTACAAGTTCATGCAATGTCATACATGCCACACACACGCACACACAGACGTGCGCACACATGCACACACAAGTAGAAAGTTGTCTATGCAAGAGTATACTACAATGACATGCCACAATAATGTATACATAGAATGTAGCCAGCTATGGTTATTCCATCATTTCCACTTACTGCTAATGTCTGTGTGCAGTGTAATTGCACCACAATGCCTAGTGACTGTAGGCGGTAACCATTCATAGTCAAAGGGTCAGTTTTGAGAGACAGTGAGGTCAAGCCATCCGGGCTACTTCATTCACATAGGATCCACCCCCAGAATACTTGATAGTCACCCAACATTGATATCAAACGTATATTATCAAAGGTAATAAAACCTGATATCTTGTTAAACCGGCCTAATTTATAATATATATATATATATATCTGCTGCAATATTATGACTGCACAAATGTGTGTTAATAAACCACTATATGCTAGATTGTTAGTGTAATTAATAGGTTTATATAATTAAAATAACCATTTATGTTTTGTGTGAAATATGTTTATAGATTGCATACTAAAGGGAACGTAGTTTTCCTGATTTTAATGATATGGCCGTCACGTCATTCCATGAATGCGTGACCTCGGTATACTAAATGTCCCCCGGTCCGGTGTTGGAAATTGTAGTTGTTCGCAATATACACTGAATGGTGAAGTCAGCGTCTATAGACAGATAAGTTATAGTATCATATCAAACAATGAAGGTTAATTAATATTTCAAATATAATTGTATTTTTTATTCTGTACTGTACATAAGAACAGTTTCATATCACACAATCAACATTAATGTCATTATTGTGAAAGGTGCCAGATCATATGTTGATCAGCAATATGGTAATTATTAACAATATCTACCAGTACTGACATGCACCTACTGCAAAATGAGCTAATGTTTATTCAGACATTTTGTTGGTAGCAGCATTTGTTTCAGTTGACATTTTAACCCTGCGGGTGACCAATGGTAAACTTCCACAGTGTACACAATTTGGAGCTATTTGTAGGGGGCTTTTAAAAAATCACAACTTCGCTAATACGTATCACAAAAATATGATTGAGCTATCATTTTGTTGGCAAAAAGACCCTTTATTATTATGCAGTGATGATATTTGCATAACATCAACATAATCATGAAGATATAACTGTTTAAAGTTTATATAAAATAACTGCCAAACAGTATTTTTTTCGCCCTACTACTAGCTAAATTCCGAGTGGTTGTAAGTGTCAGTGTCCAATTAGAGAAATGTAGCCATGTCTACAAGCTAATGAGTACAGAAAAAATTAATCAAATATACTCAGAAGTTTTTTATATTTATTTTTTTAGGTAGACCCATGTAAAATTTAGACTATTCTTCATGAACATCAGAACGAGGGTAAAGTAGAAACCCAAGTTTGCCCAGTGACAAAATAATTATTGTGCAGTTATATGTTTATGCATGCAGTGTAACAAATGTAGCTGTACATTTCAGCTGCGTGATAATGAAAACTAGACTGAAATATATTCAGAACTTTTCATTTTATTGTATTTTTCGTAGAACGTTCAAGTACAACCGATACGGCAATAGGCCTCGTAGGCCTACCATTGCGCGCTGTGGCGCACCTGTCCGATAACATGACCTATCTATTATCAATTTCCTTACATATCAATAAAGTAAGTAATATCTACAGTTCCTAGTTACACACATATATATGTCATCAGGTTATAGGACATGTTGTATTTGAATTCTGAATGCATCGTATCCTTCGCTGGCGGACCGAGTAGGCCAGCCGAATAGGCCCATGTCTGGGTGTAAGACAGCGATGTCCGGCTCGCCAGCAACTTGCATAATATCCACTTCAAAACAGCTCCCAAAGTCTGTGTAACTGTCTGAACTAGTATAATAACTTGATCCACAAATACTGTCATGTATTTTGCTGATATATTGCCGCGGACATTTGAAATAATTCAACTTATATAACCAAAGTAAGACGAAAAACATGGCGGACTTTCGTCTTGATGGAATGAAACCAGCATCAACAAGAAGACATTTTAGAGCCATGCGCTGATTGGTTGACTGTTGACGTAAATTTATTTGGATAGACCAATCGTTGGGCTTTCCATCGGTACCTCCATTTCCCTGTTTAGGCCATATGAATGGGAATGTAAAACCCTGACGCAGAGCGTACTAAAATCGGCCATATTTGGGCATCTACTACTACAACATTTTAAAGCTTGGTTGTGATTTGCTATTACTGAATCATGACGCGATACAACTCATTGATAAAAATGCCACAGGAAGAAGACTAATTCAGCTTTCCAATGATACCTCGCGTTCTCCTGTTAGTAGCTAGTGACGGAAACAACATTTTTTTTAAAAGAGTGATACTGAATCGGGCCGAAAATTGGCCAGGAGCAGTTTTGCACTGATCGCATGGGCCGAATTCGGCCCAGTGGCCATCTGTAGGGTTAAAAATAGTTTCAGACACATACGTGTATACAAACTTATTTGAAGCCAAGCTGTAGCATTGTAGGATGTAAACTGATATAATATGTTTGCTAATTGGCAATAATTATTATCAGCTTTTATTACTGTCACATGTGTTGTGTGATCATGTGTGATTGTAGGTGTTGGCTGTTCAGTTGTTAAACATATTGCATGACCTCAACAGCTGTTAAATCATACTTGGACAAGGAAGTGTGACATTTTCTGTTTCTTGTTAAATGTTTAACTGGCATAATGGTCAACAAGATAACAAAAGTTAAATTTTAGGCTCAATGTTTAACTTCCTGAATCAACACTTTCCTTTTGAATTAGAATCATGGGAAAGTTGGTAACATGTCAAACACGCTACAAGCCAGCGAACAGTAAGTACCACATTATTCAGTCAGGACATTGGCAAGAATATTACACAGTTCTTGGACGGAAACTCGCTGTTTTGGTAAGGCAAAAAGCTGATTAACAGTCATGGGAAACTGCTAATACATCCTGTTTTATTTGGGCCATAAAACTGGTGCATGATTTGGCAGGCTGGAGGAGTGTAATGTGTACTGACAGCTAAGTACGACATGACATGTCACCGAGTGGTAAAAAACTAGTCTGGTTTTGATGTCAATGTGCTGAATGTTGGCCATAAGTTTAGGGAACAAAATAGTTTTTTTTTAGAATAGTGTTCACTGGACTTTGATGAACTGATCAAGAGGGGTGGGGTTTGACTTTGATGAACTGATCAAGAGGGGTGGGGTTTGACTTTGATGAACTGATCAAGAGGGGTGTGGTTTGGATTTGATGGACTGATCAAGAGGAGTGGGGTTTGACTTTGATGGACTGATCAAGAGGGGTGGGGTTTGACTTTGATGGACTGATCAAGAGGAGTGGGGTTTGACTTTGATGGACTGATCAAGAGGAGTGGGATTTGACTTTGATGGACTGATCAAGAGGAGTGGGGTTTGACTTTGATGGACTGATCAGGAGGAGTGGGATTTGACTTTGATGGACTGATCAAGAGGGGTGGGGTTTGACTTTGATGGACTGATCAAGAGGAGTGGGGTTTGACTTTGATGGACTGATCAAGAGGAGTGGGATTTGACTTTGATGGACTGATCAAGAGGAGTGGGGTTTGACTTTGATGGACTGGTCAAGAGGAGTGGGATTTGACTTTGATGGACTGATCAAGAGGAGTGGGGTTTGACTTTGATGGACTGATCAAGAGGAGTGGGATTTGACTTTGATGGACTGATCAAGAGGAGTGGGTTTTGACTTTGATGGACTGATCAAGAGGAGTGGGATTTGACTTTGATGGACTGATCAAGAGGGGTGGGGTTTGACTTTGATGGACTGATCAAGAGGAGTGGGGTTTGACTCCTTGTTTGAAACTTGGACAGTTTCTCTCACTTCACACTGTGTCTCTTCACTCAGAGCTCTGTAGAAATGAGTAGTGCCTGGGCCGTGGCTATAGACAGTGGTGGACAAATTGTTTTTGTGCAGTAATTGAAACATTGCTGGATCCTTCTCACAGAAGTTGAGTTGATGTTGGAATGAACAGGTCAACCAGAATGTAAAATGTAAAGTACTTTGAACAGATCTGTTCAAAGAAGCCATGCTACCCAGACATACAGATTAACCATTAAGTCCATTATCCAATGTGTAATATGAATTCCATTATATATTGCAGAGTGCAGAACATTAATGTATATTAGTAGACATATATATTAATCAGTATACCAGGGTAGACGTATTATGTAAAGTCTTTCCTGTACTGTATGGCATATTACATATGTTTTATTTTGGGAACAAGACCTTGTGTATACATGTTTTAATGAAATATCTTCATGTAATTGTTGGTGAAAACATTGCACAGGGAATAGTTAACATGAAGACTAGTTTGTGTGAGGACGTGCTGTATTTCCTGTTATGTTTAAGAGGTTCTGCTAGCCACATGGTCAACTAGGTCAAATTAGGAGTGAGTTTCACTTCCTTCCTTTTAATTTAAATTGTAGAAGAACATGTCAAGATTTCAAACAAGCTGGTGTGTCAGTTGGACTCTTTGTAAGAATATTCCACAATGTCCGAATTGCCTTACACACATATCATAGTAGCCTCACTTTCACTTTGATGTATCCTCACTTCCACTTTGTCGCAGCCTCACTTTCACTTTGCAGTAGCCTCATTGACTTTCTTGTTACAGAGACTGACGGGTGGCACCGGGTGTGAGAAGTCGCCAGCATGCCGCCTCCACCACCCCCACCCCCGGGGGCACCCCCACCAATGTTTGCTCACGCCAACACGCAAAAACCAAAGATGACAAAGAGCGAGGGTAACAACCGCAATGCCCTCCTCACCTCTATAGAGCATGGCAAGAAACTCAAGTCATCCAAACACCTCATGGTTGACAAGAGTGATCCCTTGGTTGATGGTGAGTACAAGTTCTCTTTTATGCAGTGTTTGTTTTGTCTCCTGTTAGTGTTGTTCGATCATAGTTTTGTTCCATTTTAGTCTTGACCTCGCTCTCTTTTGTCCCCTATTATTTTTGTCCCCTTTTAGATTAGTCTGTGTTTGTTTTGTTCCATAGCTTTAAGTTTTGTGACCTGTTTGTTTTGTCCACTTTTTGTTTTGTCCACTTTCGTATTGATCTTTGCCTGTTGTCCTCGTTTTTTTTTTTCTCCTATTAGTTTTGTCTCATGTTAGTTTTGCTCCAGTGACAATTGTTCAAATTTCAGATGGACACATTTAGAAAATCATTCCTATCTATGAAATTACAATGTATCCATAAAACATATTATTGAAAATTAAAGACAATGCTATGATTTTGTAACTATGGCATGATGTTATTGTAAATTTCAGAGCAACATATTTCAGTATTACTTCATAATGTTTGTGAAGAAGCAATATGTTTTCGTGTATATATGTGGCACCCGTGTTGTGATTTGCGTGCTTCCAACTCGATAGTTTCACAAGACATTTTCTGCTGTGGGTTGTTCAGTTGTCAAAATGTCTTGTTGGAGTTCTTCTATAGATGTACCGTGTTCAACCATTTTAGGTGCATCTTCGAACAAGAACAAGTTTAAGACGATGCCTTCACACCAGCCGAACCCTGTTAGAGGGGGTGCTTTCACGCCCGGCGGAAATAGAAATGGTACAAGTCTTAAATTTGTCTGCATGGCTTCTGCACTAACCCAATATGTTTGTGCTTGAGCCTACTACTAAAAGTAGTACTACTAGCAGCTCACTGTCAGAGATATCGTGTCACTGCTTTAGTTCATTGTCAATGTGTCAGCTCATTGTCGGAGACATTGTGTCACTGCTTTAGTTCACTGTCAATGTGTCAGCTCATTGTCGGAGACATTGTGTCACTGCTTTAGTTCACTGTCACTGAGTCAGCTCACTGTTAGAGATATCGTGTCACTGCTTTTGTTCACTGTCAATGTGTCAGCTCATTGTCGGAGACATCGTGTCACTGCTTTAGTTCACTGTCACTGAGTCAGCTCACTGTTAGAGATATCGTGTCACTGCTTTTGTTCACTATCACTGTCAGCTCACTGTCGGAGATATCGTGACACTGCTTTAGTTCACTGTCACTGTGTCAGCTCACTGTCGGAGATATCGTGTCACTGCTTTAGTTCACTGTCACTGTGTCAGCTCACTGTCGGAGATATCGTGTCACTGCTTTAGTTCACTGTCACTGTGTCAGCTCACTGTCAGATATATCGTGTCACTGCTTTAGTTCACTGTCACTGTGTCAGCTCACTGTCGAAGATATCGTGTCACTGCTTTAGTTCACTGTCACTGTGTCAGCTCACTGTCAGAGATATCGTGTCACTGCTTTAGTTCACTGTCACTGTGTCAGTTCACTGTCAGATATATCGTGTCACTGCTTTAGTTCACTGTCACTGTGTCAGCTCACTGTCGGAGATATCGTGTAACTGCTTTAGTTCACTGTCACTGTGTCAGCTCACTGTCGGAGATATCGTGTCACTGCTTTAGTTCACTGTCACTGTGTCAGCTCACTGTCAGATATATCGTGTCACTGCTTTAGTTCACTGTCACTGTGTCAGCTCACTGTCAGTTTGTGTTGTTCTCATCGTCACATCTGTTTCTAATCAGTCACCAGTTTGTTCAAAACTACAAAATATCATTGAGTTGAATTTGAGTTACTCTTTCATACCTAGGCCCTTGAATGTCACCAAGGCACTGGTTCAGCTGTCAGTGGGAACAGATCACAATTGACCTATGTGTTCATGGCTAACAGATAAAGTGCAAAACATTCTGAAGTAGTGCCCATACAGAAAATTGTTTTAGGCCTAAAATTGTTATGAATAGGGAAAAGGACACATGACAAAATTTCTGGAGGGTAGTTGGCAGAAAAATCAGCTTCAGGCCAGTAACGAGACCACAATAGATTGATTTATAAAAAATTAAAAGGAGAGTTTTTGTTAAAATCTAATTTTTATTTGTATAATGTTGGATACCCTAACTTAACATCAGGATAAGATTGATTGTAGTGGGAGAATCAATAGTCGCTTCAATAGGGAACTGACTTACTGTATGAGACATTACATATGAATTCTGTGATGGCGGACATGGAAATGGAATTTAATTTTAGGTTATAGAACTGTACAATTAATGTTGGTGTCATGGGAGTAGTCACATACACAAACCCTTGTTTGTAGCTCAGGGTCAGATAACTGGAATATGGCCTTCTTTAGTCTGTCAGACAAGATACCAGGAATCCATTTTTTATTCATGTTTTATCACCAAGAAGTTTATGGTGCATACATGTGTTTTCTTGTTGAACAATACTGAGTGTGATATATCGCACACGGATAATGCACACTTCGGTCTTTGTTTCTGATGGTAAACCGGAGGAGGATTTACACTCACTTATTGAGTGAATAGTATGTGTGGTCAGATTGCAATTTTTACATTTGTGGGCGTGTTTTGGTTTTGAGTAGAACTTATAAACTCTAAAGAAAATCCTAAAAGTATTTGAATTTTATCCTTAGCATGCTGAATAAGTGTGGTCAACATAAAGTAACGCCTCTCAAAATATGACGACATGCAGTTAATTGTGACATTAAGCACTTGCACAAATCTGCATCAACACATACTGTTCCACTAGAGGATGAAAATACAAACATGTATAAATCTTGTGCCTTTGTACAATTACACCCTGGCGTATATAACATTTTACAGAACTCACCTAAAGTACATTTATTTATTCAAATATTCATATAAAAAAAGTGCATACAGGAACAAACTAGTTACGAATACATGTCCAGTATCCATAAGTGTTTCAAGAAGGTAGTGTAATATGGAAAGTTTGTGACTGAGACTGATTAAGATGGCTAACCATTGCACTCTTGGATGTACATGTACTCCACATCCAAACTCCCATCATAATGTAATAGTAGCATTACCACAGCGGCCGCCGCGGCTGTTGGATCAGGCCAGTTTTGACGCTAAACTACGACAGGTCACCGGTCACGCAGCCCTTACATCATTAAGTCCGCGTTAAATACTACATATTTAATATCACTGGAACGACAAGATAATGTTCTTTACAATGGCATAAAGTTTTTTAAAGTATTCCTTTATTTGACAAACTTATCGTTTGTGATTGAGCGATGATGTGTGCCAAAAGTGTCATGCCGACGGCGCTCCGCGATGGTACTGTTTTCGCAAAAACAGGTCGCAGCAACTTAAAAACCCGCACTTGTAAACCTATTTGGATCGTCATGAAATCTGCTCGACCAATTAGAAGACGTGTTCGTCTTCACTGCAGTCGTTGCACGAAGTTTCTGCGTTAAACCAAACGAAAGTTATGTCGAATTATCGTATAAACATGAATTTTTGGTAAGGTTATCCCCTAAAATTCATGTTCGTGTATATACACACCTACGCGTCAGTTTCAGACTGTTCAGGTGATATATGTTATGTGCTATTTTAAAAAGGTTTACAAGTGCGGAAATCGCATTTTGTGCGACCTAGTTGCATGGTTTTCGAGAACGCCACCGCAGACGGTGACGCTGTGCTAAAAATAGTAACATCCGCCTGGTAACGTCAGCATGGCGCTGGATATCCGCCAGGCGGACAACCGCGTTGCGCTGGTTGTCCGCTAGGCAGATTTGGCGCCTAGCTGTCATACAGGCAATCCCTATTCACAGTATGCTGGCTACACTTAATAATTGATTTTAAACTTGAAATTCATAAACTTTTATTCCAACCTTACTCTGTTAAATATAAAATAAGAACTTATTACATTTGTTATTTGCTTACTAGTAGTAATAACTAGCCAGTTTAAGATTGGTATTTCCACCATTATAATATTCATTTATTGCCACAATTATATTATTGGTGTGTATAACTATATATTATTTAATTAATAATTATATATTCCTACGTTTATATAGCTATTGTAACAACAGAGACTAGCAATAAAATTTGAGTTGTTGATGCAATTATTCATTACTCTGTGTATTTAAATGCAGGTATCTCTCAGGTCCATGACACTTTCTGCAATTCCCTTTGCTAAGTATAACTAGTATAGACATTAATTATGCAAAGTGGGAATTAGGTGACATCTAATGATAGTAATTAAACTCTTTATGTAGTACTATGATAAGAAGCGCTAAACATTAAATGATAAATTGATAATGCTTTTGAAAATTTTTATAACACGAATGAGGATACAAAATTTACTATGTCCGCCATTTTATTTTATGATAATTACATTAATCAATTATGTAAATGGCAACTAAGTGAGTTCTAATGAAATGAAAATGTTGATGCTGTACTATTTTACAACATGCCTCAAATATTAATTATGTGCTTTTGGAAAAATATGTATTCAAAAATTGGGATTCTACATTTAATATGTCCGCCATTTTATTTTATGCAAATTACTCCAAAAATTATTCAAATTGTGGTAATTAATTGATAGCAATGAAACAGTTTATGCTGTACTATTGTAAACGCCATTACTGAGTTAATTACATGCTCAAAATAACAATTTCTTCACAAAACATTGAGAATCCTCATTCAATATGGCCGCCATTTTTAATAATTATGCTAATGATGCACCAATTTTGACCAAAAATTGGGATTGAAATTAACTATAATGAAACAAGATATACTACATTTTCTGATACCCTGTAAATATACTCTAAACAATTAATGACATGACATGAATTGCATCTTGTTACAGTCTATGATTCAATATGTCAGCCATATTATGCTAATTAGGTCAACGAAAATGCAAAAAATGAATTCCTCGTGTGAAAATACCTATATATGCAAAATTTGAAGTAATTACCTCAATTAATTACTTATCTGTTGTGAAAACAATGACAAAAATGGTAAAATAGGGGTACACCCTGGAAATACTGTGACCCTATTCTTTCTGTGTTATTTTTCATGTTCACCATTCCAACGAAAACCCCTGGGGTAGTAACATTTCCATCTTAATAACTTTGTCAGTAGTTGTCCGATTTTCATGAAATAAAACCATTTACTTCAGCAAAACATGTTTAGGTAATGCAGTTTTTATTTTTCATGTGGTAATGCTAGTAATAGGGTAAGTTTGTGACTGAGATTGATTAAGATGGCTAACCATTGCACTCTTGGGTGTACATGCACTCCACATCCAAACTCCCATCATAATGTAATAGGGTAGGTAAGTTTGTGACTGAGACTTATTAAGATGGCTAACCATTGCACTCTTGGATGTACATAACATGTACTCCACATCCAAACTCCCATCATAATGTCTTTACTGAGACCCTCTAACCGCCAACATAATCTCATTCTAGTGACCCTTAAACATCCTGTGTTAATGGGCTGTGTAGTTGTAGCTTGTATCCTTGGGACAGGTTTCACTCAGGACAGCCAATGCAGGACGGTTGAAACATTAGAACCTAGAAGACTCATAAAAGTTGCACCGAGGTCCTTAGAATACTTGACCTAAATGGTTTAATAACTACATAGGTGGTGCTAGACAAAGTGGCTACAAATGGTATGTGTGTTATCACAATCTGTATCAGTTGTATCATATGCTACTGATATTGTCTATTATGCCGTATTTGTTGTTATCGTGAATTCCTACGCTAAAAATAACTGGTTTCAAGTTCTCAAAACAGGTTTTTATTCTGTCGGTAAATACTATTAAAATATTTCATTTGTGTTCAGTTTTTTTTGTACTCTAAACATACCGTAATGTGTACGAGCTGACAATTTATTTTTATTCTAAACATACCGTAATGTATACGAGCTGACAATTTATTTTTACTCTAAACATACCGTAATGTGTATGAGCTGACAATTTATTTGTACTCTAAACATACCGTAATGTGTACGAGCTGACAATTTATTTACATAATATTACTTAATGGTCAGCTGGTCTTTAATTAGGGTTACATTATCTTTTAAATCTTGTTTAGATTTAAACCAAATTGATGTCTGTCAACTGATAGTTTTATTGAAATTATAGTGTACTAGCCGAGTTACCCGACATTACAGGGGGAAATATGTAGGCGATCGGAAAAAAGTGGACCTGCACCGAGTTCAAACGTGGTACCCCTCACATGGAAAGCAGACGTGATACCATTAGGACTAACCTGTGTTGCTGGTTGCGTTTTGGTCGTTTAGAACATAAACATGTAAATGGCATTCCTTTATTTTTATTTCTACACTTGACACAAACATCTATCATGATAGACTATATTGTAGTGAAATGAGGTTTCTTTCCCTTGTTAAATTGTGATTATTGAAATTTTAAATGAAGTATGCCTATGCTATAGCTATGAGTATGGCTACACTACTGACCGTGTAATTTGCAGGCAGAAGTATAACTGTTGACACTCACTTTTCATTGAAGTTTTGTTGGCAGCATAAGTGAATAAATGTTATGGTAATCAATAACTTGAAATTATATTTTTACAGATGTCAAAACGTAGATCCATCTGTAGGAAAGATGTAAAAGAGGGCGCCACTCCAGAAGTAGCACGCCCTAATGGGGCTGACGCGGCGAAATGCTGGTGGTTGTGATAATCGCTGAGGATTTTCAAACGTCAATAACTTAAAAACCATTCACAATTTCTGTATACATCCAGCGACATATTTGTAGATGGCATAATTATCTTTACGATGATATAAAAACATTAAATTCTGCGGTTGGAACTCCATGTACTGCCTTTTGAAAGATTGAGCCCCCAAATTCTCCACCCCCTGGACGAATTTTGAAGATGTCTAAATCTATGAACCATCTCAATGGGCCCGGTAGATCACATGCAAACTTTCAGCCCGATCCATGCAAAAGTAATAATGAATACAAACAGTGCCCATGAATGACGACTGGTAACTTAGCAGTAAGACAGTGTATGTCTTTAATGCCCACACGTGGTATGTGATGCCTGTGGGGTAATTTGGGACAAATACAAGATTATTGATGTGATCTTTTTCTCAAGGCCCAGAGTGGGTGCTGTTATTTCACACTCACTAAAGTAAGCAAACAAAGGAAATAGGATACCCCTGTGTACTGTTATGGGTTTGTTAGGGTTCTCTGTATTTTCCCAGGACCCACCCTAGATATCTTACTCTAATTACTGAAATATTCATGCTACTTTGCAAGTTGCAAGTTTTATATTCATACAATTGTGGATTTGTTTGTGGGTTTCACTACATAAAGTTACGTTTTGACAACTTCATGTTACTGTCGTCTAAGTGTGACATTCCTGAAATTATATGTCTTACTAATTTAAAAGAGTGGGTAAATATATATATTTCTTCAGCACTTTTGTCATTTCTTGGCTTCAATGACATACATTTCACTGGACTCAAAACAAGCGCAAGGGAGACTATTTCTTGGTACACCAGTCGATGCACAATGCACACATAATATAATATTATATATATAATTTTTTTTTTAAATTGAGAGATTTGAAGTTAGCATGAAATTACCCCAGAGGTGTCAGCGGACCACTTCATGAATATTTACACGTAAAAATCAATCATGTATAACCTTGACTACACTTCCTAACTAACGTTTACTGCCCTAGTTACTGTAACCTGTTATTCTGCCAGGCTGGCTGTGTTCCATGCAGCTGCTGGTGTTGTGTCTCAAGTGAGGTGGAACATGTTCCTGTCAGTTGTCAGCTGTCTCGTCTTATGAGACTGGTATTTCCAGGAACACCATGCTGACGTAGTCTTGCCGTGAACTCCACATGTGGAGGATGTGACTCACTGAGTACCACCGTGTTACTCATGTCATGTGTGCACCACTTACCTGGGCAATCTGTAAAGCAGTGCACCGTCTCAAGTGTTGTCATACAGAAGTATATGTCATTAGTGGAATGGTGTAAACATCATTCCAGTTCTGATTTAATTCACAAATAATCTGATTCAGCTGAATTCCCACTAGCAGCTTTCAAAAATTAAAATTGTCCTTCAGAGTGTAATCTATAATTGAATGATCCTGGGTATGATTACTCTGATGGATATCTTGGATGTATGATTACTAGAATCACAGAAAATAAAACACAAATTTCTCCTTCATCTATGACACGATGTGTGATTGCAGCATTGACCACCATAGTGATGGATAGTTGATAGTTCTGCCACCAGGTGAAGTCAGAAGTGAGCTTTGTCTGACAAAATTACATTTATTTCCAAGAACGATGGCAGATGGGGAGGGGAGATGGGGTGGGGAGATGATTGGCAATGAGAGAAAACAATGAAATAGTAATAAAATCAATAATATCAAACAACTATTTTTGAATGATCAGTGGATCAGCTGAGTGTCTTTGTGATGCACTAACAGAAAAAGTTCTCACTATACTGTTTAATCTTTACAAAATTCTGTGTTTACAACATTTTACATTAGATCTGCGAGTTAGTTACTAATGTTAGGGTGGTGGAATAATGCTTCACTTGTACATAACAGTACAAAACAGTTCATGCCTAATTTGTGTAATATTACTACTACACTTGATATGAACACTGATCAATGCAACATTAACCTATATTGATGTACAACTCATATGACAGTGCACAGTTTCCACAATAACTTTTGTAACTGTCACATCCACAAACTGTCATTCTTCATGAAGTATTGATAGTAAATAATAATTAAATTGTGTACTTATGTTGGCCAATTCTACATCAGGCCTGGTCTTATTTCATACTGTAATTGATGTACCTTGCATGTTCAATGTTGTGCTGTCTGTCAGTGTGTGCATGAATTGTACATTTTGCAGTGGCGCCAAAGTCGAGCCCAGCACCACCAGTGCCATCTGGAGGTGGGTCACAGAACTCATCCCCCGCAGGTCTTTATGTCTTCCAGTTATTGTCGCTTCTTGCAGATGCTTCGGTTGTCCGCAGCGTGTTCCAGTGACGACCTGCTCTGTTATGGCTTGTAGAATTGGCAATGCTTGGGTCATCGACTCAGAGTGTCGTGTTTCGTGTCCCGGCTTGTTTTGTTGCTATCATTTAATTATATCTAAAGGTGTGTAAGAAACAAATTCATACTGTAATCATATAGGTCAGTAGATATTTTGATCGTTTTCAGCAACATTTAAAAAATAACAAAACTATCTATAGGATCACCAATTCTCCAGAACTATATGAAGATGCAGTCGTAATTACAAATACGTGTCTGTTTTTATGTTATATTATATGTAAGTAACAAAAATAAGTTATGCTATAAAGAAATGTACAACGATTTCGAAGATATGAACACATCAATGATGTTTTGTTAGGAAATTAGTGCTACTTTTAATCAACCAAGATTATTGAGTACCGGTAGTTTAGCATTTTTGAAACACAGTTGCCACTTGAACTGAAATAAAGATGGCACTATCACCAAGTGTAATAGACCACTGGTTTTTGTGAAATATCTGTCGAACAGTTTCTGTTGGTAAACTAGATCGACAGTAAAGATTAAGACATTGTAAAACTAAATGAGTTTTTTTGGTAGGTAGGCATACCACCCCATCAGAGAGTACAGGAAGTATTTATTTACAGACATTTCCATAAGGTTTCAATTTCTGTAGAGTATTGAGATGATATTTCAGTCCAATGTAGCAGATGCTATGCATTGTTCTAGGTAGTTTCACACTGCTGAAGCCTTGTTAAGCATGCTTGGTTAAAAAATGTTGAGAAGATCTCTGTCACGGGGTAGGCTTGGGAGATGACTACTTGTGATTTGCAAGCTGGTTTGGGTGTAGTGTGGCATGTGCTTATATGTGGAAGTGATTTAGGGATGCAAATACACGCAGTTACTGCTTGCAAGTCCAGATTTTTTGGAATCAGTAGCATGTAGCCAGATAATTTGGCTCCATATTCTGTAAAACGTCAGTGCGACACACTTGATACTACTGTAGACATGTCTTCTGAGAACTATGTGCACGTCTTTAGGCCAAAAAGAATCTGGTGTCCGCATGCACATCACAGGCATTCATGCCAGTGCTTTTTAAAAATTGTGAGACGGCTTGTTGAAACAATAACACTGAGCACTTTTACAATGCTTTTTTGCTGTGCAGCTGTATGTGTAATTGGCTTAGATTGTACCAGAAGAGCTCACATATTTGTATGTTTTTAAGGGGTCAGCACGCTGATAGTTTTCCCATTGGCGACCATGTTAACGTTTTGTCTGATTATAAGAAAACGTGACCTATAAAATGTCTTAACCTTCTCACCTGCCGTTATCATCATCTCATTGACATGCTGGTCGAGTTTATTCAGAATCTAATATTTCTAGCTCTTACAAAATGCCTGTATGTATGACACCCGTCAATATTTACAAATGGATGCAGGCAGTAATCTGGCTAAAGGGTCAACTAGCCAAATTGCTGCCAAATATCCTTCCTCTTAGTAAAATCAGCTAAAAATACACCATTTTACTGTCAACAGCTTCTACAATCAAATCTAGAAATCTGACTACTCAAATGCACTTATGTCAGAGCAGGTGAATATTGTAAAAAGATAATTTCCCAAAAATATACTGCATGTTTTCGTAACCAAGCAGGAAGTCTAACAGTGTCCTGACCCCTTAGGCTGTTGGGGTTGGAGCTAGAGATATTAGATTTTGACTAAACTTGACCAGCATGTCAATGAGATGATAATAACAGCAGGTGAGAAGTTTAAGAAACTTTATAGGTTACGTTTTCTTATAATCACACGAAACATTAACATGGTCGCCAATGGGAAAACTGACAGTGTGCTGATCCCTGTTGTGGAATGATACTTTTATCATTGAGTGTGTGTTCACCAGATGGCACTAGTGAGGTAATGAAACTGGATAGTGTTGCCATCTGGTGATCAACATTTCAGTGAAAGCTACAGAATGGCCAAATAAGTAACTTGTCTGTCCTATATTTAACTTTACCAACACAAGCTACCCATTGCCACCATACTTTTTCACAGAAACTTTCAGATATTTAGTAGAGCCCACTTTATAAGTACAGTGTGTTGATAATTCTATTACTTGTCGATATTGTACCATGTTGTAGTTTGGATCAGTTAGAGGGTAAGTTATATTGCTGCTCATGTGAGTTGCACTGGATGATTCTGTTCTTGGACATCACAGTGATACTGAATACAGTTGTATTGTAGGACAAGAGACAACCTGATTGTGTTTGTGTTCAGCTGTATGTGTATTTTGGATTGCATATGATTAAATTAGCAACTTATGCGTCACTAACATTGTACTTTGGTTATCTCTGTGAACCCTTTTGTTGTATTTCTCAATTTTTGATTTAAAAATGTTCATGCTGCTAGCACATGTACCCGTGTAGACATGCTGCTAGCACATGTACCCGTGTAGACATGCTGCTAGAACGTGTACCCATGTAGACATGCTGCTAGAACATGTACCCGTGTAGACATGCTGCTAGAACATGTACCCGTGTAGACAGACATGCTGCTAGCACATGTACCAGTGTAGACATGCTGCTAGCACATGCAGCCATGTAGACATGCTGCTAGCACATGCACCTATGTAGACATGCTGCTAGCACATGCACCCATGTAGACATGCTGCTAGCACATGCACCCGTGTAGACATGCTGCTAGCACATGTACCCGTGTAGACAGACATGCTGCTAGCACATGTACCCGTGTAGACATGCTGCTAGCACATGTACCCGTGTAGACAGACATGCTGCTAGCACATGTACCCGTGTAGACATGCTGCTAGCACATGTACCCGTGTAGACAGACATGCTGCTAGCACATGTACCCGTGTAGACATGCTGCTAGCACATGTACCCGTGTAGACAGACATGCTGCTAGCACATGTACCCCTGTAGACATAATGCTAGCACATGTACCCGTGTAGACAGACATGCTGCTAGCACATGTACCCGTGTAGACAGACATGCTGCTAGCACATGTACCCGTGTAGACATGCTGCTAGCACATGTACCCGTGTAGACAGACATGCTGCTAGCACATGTACCCATGTAAACATGCTGCTAGCACATGTGCCCATGTAGACATGCTGCTAGCACATGTACCCGTGTAGACATGCTGCTAGCACATGTACCCGTGTAGACAGACATGCTGCTAGCACATGTACCCGTGTAGACATGCTGCTAGCACATGTACCCTGTGTAGACATGCTGCTAGCACATGTACCCGTGTAGACAGACATGCTGCTAGCACATGTACCCGTGTAGACATGCTGCTAGCACATGTACCCGTGTAGACATGCTGCTAGCACATGTACCCATGTAGAATGCTGCTAGCACATGTACCCGTGTAGACAGATATGCTGCTAGCACATGTACCCGTGTAGACAGATATGCTGCTAGCACATGTACCCGTGTAGACAGATATGCTGCTAGCACATGTACCCGTGTAGACATGCTGCTAGCACATCTACCCATGTAGACATGCTGCTAGCACATGTACCCATGTAGACATGCTGCTAGCACATGTACCTGTATAGCCAGACATGGTGCTAGCACATGTACGCGTGTAGACAGACATGCTGCTAGCACATGTACCCGTGTAGACATGCTGCTAGCACATGTACCCGTGTAGACATGCTGCTAGCACATGTACCCCTGTAGACATGCTGCTAGCACATGTACCCGTGTAGACATGCTACTAGCACATGTACCCGTGTAGACATGCTACTAGCACATGTACCCGTGTAGACATGCTACTAGCACATGTACCCCTGTAGACATGCTGCTAGCACATGTGCCCGTGTAGACATGCTGCTAGCACATGTGCCCGTGTAGACATGCTGCTAGAACATGTGCCCGTGTAGACATGCTGCTAGCACATGTGCCCGTGTAGACATGCTGCTAGCACATGTTCCCGTGTAGACATGCTGCTAGCACATGTGCCCGTGTAGACATGGTGCTAACACATGTACCCGTGTAGACATGCTGCTAGCACATGTACCCGTGTAGACATGCTGCTAGCACATGTACCCGTGTAGACATGCTGCTAGCACATGTGCCCGTGTAGACATGCTGCTGGCCCATGTTCCTGTGTAGACATGCTATACTTTTCTAAATTGTCTTTCGCCAACCTGAGAGAATTGAGTGGTGATTAAATGTTCAGATGGCACTGCTATAGTGATGATAATTTATGTCCTTGGTTTGGTGTTACATGGCTGGGTATAAGCTAGTTGAATGTATGATTTGCCTGACATGTTGCAGCTGAGAGTCCTCCATAGTCAGCCATACACAGCCACAGTGTCCATACTTGGCTGAGTTGAGTCATTGTATTTTGACGCAGTACTGTCCCGTGTGTATTTGCTGACACAGTGCTTTTCCATATCGTTCCAGGTCCATCATGGAACATCTGAATTTTTCTTTTCCCCAATGACCATTGATGATTCACCTCCGATCCTGTGTTCTTGTGTGCAGTAAATTATTCACAGTTTCCGTGTGCATGTAGTTTTGGCTTCGTTGTGTTTGACGGAGTAACATGCCATTTGTTCCGCCTACAGCTCCCAAGATGCCAGGGCAACGAGACTTCAGCGGTGGTGCCACCGTAGGGCGACTGGAGGGCGGCAACGTGCAGGGACCACCTGCATTGGCGGGGTTGTTTGCGGGCGGCATGCCAGCGTTGAGGAAGACTGGCAACCGAACGGATGGTGGTGAGTACTTGCTGCTGCCTCCTCCTGTGTTAGATCACTGCAGTGACATTGTTGTACTGACCCAGCTTTGGTCGCATTGAACAATTGAGAGGACAGTAGTACAATTCCACCTGTTGCTTCTTTGAAACTTGGGTTATTTTGTTCACCTCATGTTGCCTGCATCTTTAAGAAGGGACTAAAGGCTGTTGGTCCTTTCTACTTACTTAGCGGCTCCTGCGTCTGCATGAGGCAGTCAAAGCGCGCTATCCAGATCTGTCGCTTGCTAATGTTCTGACGTTGCTCCAACTTTTGTTGACCAGCTGCAGTCGATTGTTTGGCACCAGTTAATTCTTGGTTGTCCGCTCTTTCTCTGGCCAGCTGGTATCCAATATAGCGCTTGTTGGGCAGGTCTAGTAGGTGGGAGACTTGTGACATGGCCGAGCTAGCTCATTCGTCTTCTGCAGATAGTAGATGATGCCAAAGGTTGTCCTGATCGTATCCGGACATATATATTCGTCACATGGTCGCTCCAGTATATGCCCAAGATCTTTCGTAAGCATTTACTGTCAAATGCATCAATTTTGTTTTCTTGGCTTAGTCTATCTGTAACCCATCAGTTATAGCTTTCAGTAGCCTAAGTTGCGTCCCTGTCAGGAGTGTGAGAGATGCCGTGCAGGCAGTGTATGTGACTAATGTTGTCACACTTGTTGTCACTATAGGGGTTAAATATATATATTTTTTAATATAGTTGTTATAATATCTTATTGTTTTGAACTTTATCTAAGGCTATTTAGCTGTTGATGTAGGGTGCACATGTTTATGATGGCCCATTGAAAATCACACAATATGTATAAACATGACGTGGTCACCGTCATAAAATATATCTTTTACTACAACAATATGTGTTATGAAGTACTAAACTAAACTTCAAGGCGATGCAGTTGCAGTTTGTTTGTTAACATCCTTGAGTGGCATGAATATAACAGCAAGAAAGTGTCTTATTTGACCTTAAATTAGATGAATGGTGTTTATAGTTACGTCCTGTTTCCAGACAGTGTTATTGTACATGCCAACAAGTGAAAGGACTTTGAACACATCATTATTTTGAAAATTAGGTCCTTTTCTGTGTGTTCTGTGAGACAAGTCTCTCTCGTGTCAGTCACTGGGGTTGGACTCTTCTGGATCCACCCTTCTGTCGAGACACGAGTCTGATGCCTCTCGCCCTCTTTCCTGTGTCAAACACAGTAATCTGTCTACACCTGTTGTCAGTGCTGATAGTTCGTGCTATGTGCCATTTTTTAATGTTGATTAATTGATATAAATCAACATTAATTGGTTAAAGTGATATAGTTGATGTATAAAATAGTAGACAAACCTCAAACTGACAGCCTCTCACCTGAATTGGTAGGGTTGGCATGCACAATTTTCATTCATTGGCCAGGTAAATGTAAAGACAAGGGGAACAGTCCTTGTCAAATAGAAATTTTTAAGGTGTCTTGCAATAGGTAATATCAAAGCAATGCATTTCCTTTTGCTAGTTAGGTACATAGTGAGGCAGCACTTATTACTCCACACCTGAGATGTCACGGAGAAATCGATCAACTATTTCAATTTACTGTCTATCAGTAGTTGCTCCATTGATCACCAGGTCTTCACGTAGTTGCTGCATTGTTCACCAGGCGGAACCACATTCCTGCTGACTCTGCACAGAGGTCCATTGTAGCAGTGTAGATAGTATCTGGAATGTGCAGCTGTGCAGAGCACAATATGTAACCGGTCCTGCAGGTCTTGGTTCACTTATGCACCAATCACGACAAGGAGGAAGTAAAACTTGCTGTAGCTGCCATAACTGATATACTGTGTGGGTGTATGTTGTGTGTGAGCCTCTCTGTTTGCATCTACAAGCACACGTAGCAATCGTCAACCGTGAGTAGTGCTGTGGTTTTGTGATATTCTTTTGGTGTGCCGACTGTATGTCGGCAGTCTTTAGTGTGTATATTTCCCTGTATGTCGATACTTGAGTAATGTCATTATGTACATGACTTCCAGTGAAAGCACTTTCAACCTATTGTCATTTCCTTTCCGCTGACATAAGCTGTGATCCTTGCAGGAATGCTGTTGGCCTTGTTTGGTTGTTTCATTGCAGGGTGGTAGGATGAACATGTGGTTTATTTTGATGTTTAAAGTTATTGCCAATATGCCAGGTATGGAAGCAGGAAGAGTTGTACTGAGTCAACTATGTCAACAACATTGGTATCAATGGTCTGGTTCTTTACCTAGTAACTGCACTTCCTGGCTATTTATGTTATATCATGGCTACATATCAGTCATGTATATAATGTATCTGAAGTTAGAGATAGAAACCATCACTCTGTGAGTGTGTGACATGTGACTTACCCTGACATAGATACCAGGTAGAAGTTAACTATGGCTTTATGGGCTCATCCAAAGAAACAAATGACATATACTTCCACCTTGCTTCCCTCATGCCAAGTGCTAAACAAATTGATGATTTGTGTGCTGTTTTGGTGAAACAGTTGGGCAGTGGCCTTATTTCAACGATGCCATGGAAACATAAACACAAAGTGCATTCACAAATATTGACTGTAGTAATGCCTGCATTATTGCAACTTATTAATAGAGGGGAGGCTTTATTTTACAATAGTAACCTTGATACAGGGTATGTTGGTGTTTGATTTTAATTTGGCACTCACAAGTGAAAGGAATCTACAGCAGGTTACACATTTATTCTTTCCCCAGTGTGGGATCTTATACGTTAGGAGCATGCATATTTAGCCCCAGTGTTGGATCTTATACGTTAGGAACATGCATATTTAGCCCCAGTGTGGGATCTTATACATTAGGAGCATGCATATTTAGCCCCAGTGTGGGATCTTATACATTAGGAGCATGCATATTTAGCCCCAGTGTGGGATCTTATACGTTAGAAGCATGCATATTTAGCCCCAGCAAATCAGCAGCACATTTCGCCTGTCGTCTTATTGCGAACATGTGTTATGGATGTTGAGTTGTGTTCACCTACATGGGTCATCTCAAAATATAGATTGTGGGGTTTAGCAGCTGTGCCATTTAGATGTTTTGATTTTTAGTCATTTGGGCCGAATGCCATCACTCTGTGTGTGCCATTAGCTGCCATATCTCAGAAACCGTTCAGTAACTTTTTCTCAAATTTTGCATAGACATATCTTAGGATACTGCCATTATGCACGATAAATCTGTATTTGATTGAATCATTTTATGGCCCCCCCAAGGCCTTCAAAACTTAAATTGTAACATTTTGCCTATTTTTTTGACATTTCATGTGGTAGTGCCACTATACACAATAAATTTGTATTTGATTGAATCATTCTAAGGGCATACATACAGAGTATGATCTACAGACACTTTGATCTACAGACACAGTATGATCTACATACACTGTTTGATCTACATACACAGTATGATCTACATACTCAGTATGATCTACATACACAGTATGGTCTACAGACACAGTATGGTCTACAGACACAGTATGATCTACATACACAGTTTGATCTACATACACAGTATGATCTACACACACTGTTTGATCTACACACAGTATGATCTACACACAGTATGATCTACATACACAGTATGATCTACAGACGCAGTGTGATCTACATATGCAGTGTGATCTACAGAGACAGTATGATGTACATACGCAGTATGATCTACATACACAGTATGATCTACATACATTATGATCTACATACACAGTATGATCTACATACACAGTATGATCTACATACACTATGATCTACAGACACAGTATGATCTACAGACACAGTATGATCTACACACACAGTATGATCTACATACACAGTATGATCTACATACACAGTATGATCTACATACACAGTATGATCTACATACACTGTTTGATCTACATACGCAGTATGATCTACAGACACAGTATGGACTACACACACAGTATGATCTATACACACAGTATGGTCTACACACACAGTATGTTCTTGTAAAACTGTTTTGATTTGTCTTATTTTCCTCAACCATTATTCTGGCTTGAAGACATTTACATGTTGGCCAGATCCGGTGATAACATTGTGTGCCACTGAGAACTTTGTTTGCTTAATGTTCCCTCTTGTGTTCACCAGGTGGCAGCAGCAGTGCAGTAGCCCCACCTCCGCCTCGTGCCGGTGGAGCCGCATCGAAGCCAGCCGGGAAGAAGTGGCCTCCTGTGAACACAAGCAACGGCCCCACACAACAGGTGAACCACGCAGCAAGGAACAACGTTCCACCACCGCCGCCATCACAACAAAGAAACAACGTTCCACCACCGCCGCCATCACAACAAAGAAAAAACGTTCCACCACCGCCGCCATCACAACAAAGAAGCAACTTTCCGCCGCCATCGCAACAACGGAATAATATACCACCGCCACCACCATCGCAACAACGAAATAATATACCATCGCCGCCGTCATCGCAGTGGAATAACGCACCGCCTGCACCGCAAAGGAACAGCATACCACCACCGCCATCACCACAGTGGAACAGCCAGCAGAGGAACAACGTGCCCCCACCACCACCGCACACAAACAAGCCAAGTTTGGAGCGACTCGGTGTGCCAGCCAATAACGGTCATGTGGTAAACAGTTCAGACAATTTCCGCTCAGGCCCCCCGCCACCCCAGCCTAACATGGCTGGCCGCAGCAAGCCGGCGACCCCCTCGCCCAGTCGCCCCCCTCCCTTGGGGTCAAGGGGTGCGCACCCGCCGCCACCCCCTCCAAACAGGGCGCCGCCGGCTACCCCCACGTCTAACGGACCAATGCAACAGCGCAGGTCGCCAGGACTCGGTAATCGCCCTGTGCCTGCCGTGCCTTCACAGTCAGAACATCGCCCTCCGTCATTGCCCTCCCGAGGACACCAGCCACCCCCGCCCCCACCCCAAAGGACTAACAACCAGACGGCGGGGGTACCACCCCCTCCTCCCCCATCACGCTCGCCGATGACAAAAGTTCAGCAGCCTGTGTCGACACCGCCACCACCACCACCGTCGAGGGCTCCGGTAGTGCGCCCAACGTCAACCGGAGGACGAAACAGTCACGGGAATATGAACGGCACACATCCACCCCCACCCCCGTCACGAACTTGTCCTCGATCCAGTGGCGGTCCTGGATGCTCATATGACACAAGTACGTCTACTCGCTGCTGATTAGCCATATTCAAACATACTTTTTAATTTTTAGTCCTTTATTGCCATCACTCTGTGTCCGCCGTCCGCCATTAGCTGCCGTATCTCAGAAACCGCTCAGCAAATTTTTCTCTAATTTTGCAAAGACATCTTAGGGCACTGCCACTATGCACGAGAAATATGTATTTGATTGAATCATTCTAAGGGCTCCCTAGGGCCTCCAAGGACCCCAAAACTGATTAAAAAAAACTACATTTTGCCTATTTAAAAAAAAACTTTTCAACTTTTTCTCTAATTTTGCATATACATTTCATGTGGTAGTGTCACTGTACACAAGAAATCTGTATTTGATTTAATCATTCTAAGGGCACCTAATGACCCCCCAAAAAGGACCCCAAAACTGGTAAATTTTCACATTTTGTCAATTTTTTCAAAAACTCTTCACTAACTTTTTCTCAAATTTTACATAGTCATTTCATGTGGTAGCGCCACTATACTCAAGAAATCTGTATTTGATTGAATCATTCTAAGGGCACCAAAGGTCCCCTAAAATGCTAAATTTGTTAACTAAATTGTCTACTGCGGGAGCAGCTCTATCTGGCTAATCCCTTTTTTTACAACAACTGTCACACCTCACTGTGGAGGACGCGGTAGCCTGATAGAAACTGTGACTAATCTGTAATTGGTCATTGGCAGAGGCTTGTGTCAACAGACAGCACCCACTAAACCCCTCGACAGTTGGGCATACATTTTAAGGGGTCATCCTGAAACAGCCAAATGTTGACCATTAGAAGAGTTGACAAAGTTCTGCTATACACAAGAAATCGGTATTTGATTGAATCATTCTAGTATCCTAAGCATATAGTAGAACATACATTTTCAAGAAAATGTCTACATCATCATCACTAAGGTTGTTGTAAATTTCACCAGCTGCCATGTCAAGTCCCTTATAATTATGACTAACAGAGTGTTCAAAATCATTCAGGTAAATAGCAAATAACAAAGGAGACAAGTTTTCTCCTTGTGGTAACTCTACATCACATGAGAAGAATGCTGACATAGCTTGGGTTGTTTGATTTCTGCCGGGCATAAACTGTTTCTGCCCGGCAGAAACGACAACAATAGGAAATACATGCCATTGATAGGCAAACGTGTTCTTTTTATAGAAAACGTCAGTTTCTTTCTGTACCTGTCTACGTATGATAACCATTTGTCCGCTCTGCTCACAATAAACAAGAAATATCACATGAATGATAAAAGGAAGTAGTAGCACATTTGTACTTCCTGTGTATCATTGCAAAATAACATACATACTGTGTGCCACATTTTAATGTCATGCATGTAATATTTCCACGCAATCCATTTGCATGTATAATGTAAAACTTCAATAGCCGTTTTCTTCATTTTCATTTTTTGAACCCAACCATGTTCAATGCTCCATAACTTTGCCAATTTTTTTAGCAGTCATAATTTTTGAAACTGTGTAAAGCACCCTACCCAACCTTTACAAGGATGAAAGAAAATTTTACAATTTTGTTCCGACTTATCACTCATTTGGTCAGCCGGGGTCACATATAGACATATTAGTCCAAAGGATTTCAGGGCTTCTTGGTTCATTTTTTAAAGGTTTAACTGCATATTTAGCTTGTAACAAATTTAAAGGTCAAAGTTCAATCAGTTTTTTTAAATTATAAAATCATCTTAAACCATGTTTATGCTAATATCTTGACTACCCGAATGTATTTTGATGAACCATAATTCAAAACTGATGTGAACTTTATTTGTATAATTTGTGTATTTCAATATGAATATCACATGTACGTTGCACATAGAGGAACGTAACTTCATGGTTGTTACTGATATGGCTAGCAAAGTGCTACATTCACTGATTCAGCAGCAACTGGACAATACCTAAGAGGAAGGTACATAGGTTTTCTTCGAAAAACTAATGTTATATTTCTAACCAATTTGTCATCATGTGCACTTTTCACAATTGTATGTAATGGATAAATGATATCTTAATAATCAATATTATTATGTCGACTCTTGCTTGTCCCTGTTCACGATTTTGCCCGATGATTCTTGTATGTTGTGCCTCTGAGCTCAGATTCCTGGGGATTTAGGCGCTATAGAAGCTTGTTATTATTATTAATAATGATAATGCATTTTTTAGCACTTATTCATTCATTCAGTTGATTGATGTACTGGACAAATAAAATTAAAACAAATTAAGAAATTACCAAATGAGGTAAAGATGTAATTTGTAACTCCTAATGTAAGCTTCTAATCTCTCAATTTCAATTGCATACAATTACGGATATGTTTTGAAACAGTCCATATGCAGTCACATTGCAGTGTTTATATTATGATATACAAGGTTGGCCACCTGACTAATATTTGAAGAAATAGCCACCTTGTAGAGTTATTTGTGGAAGTGAGTTATATGCACTGTCAGCGTCTATGGATGAACCTAAGACATGTAGAATGTTCACCAGATGTTACTCCACGTGGATGAAACTAACGTTATCATCAGTGCTATGAGGGGGAATTACCTGGTGGTGAACTTCATGCAATTGGTGGTTGCCTTGTGAATGCAATCACATTGTACAACATTTTATCTAGGGGAACCCCACAAATACAATCAACAAGATAACAGTGGAGAACATTCCTGTGTTTCCTGTGAAGGCTTTCCTTCAGGTGGTGAGAATGTGGCATATAGCATGCTGTTTCACCTGAAATTATATCAGAGGCAACATTTGTGATCTGCCTCACCCCTGATCACCCAGATAGGCTGGCGGAGTACCACAATTAATTGGTGACCAGTTATTTGTGCTACTCTGCCAGCTGATGGTGACAGGGGCACAGTAGATAATATATTGTATGGGTAGTGTGTCCTTTATTACACATCTAATTGTGGTTTGGAACTATTTTCTTTATGGTAGCAGAAGGTTGTTTATATTGTAGCATTTCCGTTTACTAACTCCACCCATAACCTTATTCAAAATAGAAGAGCCTGGGAGAAGTACAACAATTAACATATTTAAATACAAATATGTATTTGCCCCAACATTCGTCAGGTATCTACAGTATTCTGTGTGTTAGATGTTTAGCACTGGGTCGATGTGTTACAGATTTCGAGCGTCAGTTCAAGTTTGTTGAGATATCTAAACTTCCAGCACCAGAACAGTTCATCCAACGTCCGAAGACATATCCCAGCCAGAACACGAAAAACCCAGGCAAGTATACACTTCACCCTGTGTTTTTTGTGAAATATTTGATTATTATTAGAATGAAATAATCCGTATGCAAGGATTACATAAAACTGTTTGGGTCTTTCATGATTCTAGGTGGCAGTTCACATTCAGTGACTTCCAGCTTTTTTGCTGTGAACTTACCCTGTTGATTGAGAAGATACATATTTTAAATATGAAGCAATTGAAAGATTTTATTGAATTCTTAGTTTTAAAATACAATTTTAAATTGCAACTGTTTGGACTGCTATGTAAATTTACAACACATTTTTTCATATTAGATCAAGACAAAAAATTTGTGTTCAAAACATTTGAAGTAAAACCAGTTTATTGGGGTAAGCTGCCCTTTCAGAAAACCCTCTGACAATTGTATTGTTAAATTATAGATTTTTGAATATGCCTGTTCATTTTAATATCTTTGTGATTTTGATAAGTTGCTTCCCAGTTGTGATGATTGCTATGTTTGTTTGTAGCAAATAGACGGAATTTGCCGCCACCTCCGAAGCCCATGTAGGAAATACTCACAGATCTCACAGACTTGAACTGAGAGTCATCAGTTTAATCTCTTCGCACCAGTTGGCAGTGATATCTTTATACAACATGTTGGTCTTTCAGTGCTGTTCCTTGTTTTCACCAGGTTGCGCTTCATTCACCAAGTGGCATAGTTCTGCTATGCTGCTTTCCTCTATCTGCTCGTGTTTTGGTTATGCAATCGGTTTGAAGAGATTAAACACAGAAAACTGTTAACTGTGAAGAGCCAAAGATTATTTAAAAAATTGCCTGCTTCGCTGTGTGATGGTGAAATAATGAATGCTCCCTGTTGCAGTGGCTACATGACTGCTCCCCGCAATGTATATACTATATTGAGACTCTATTGACACAAGTATACATATATATGTGTATATATATATATATATATATATAGATTGGTGGGGTGATAATTGAAATGTAGTCTGGTATAGCATCGCTCAAATATGGGGAGGGACATTAAATATGATGAAGAATGTTTTTTGTAGTTCTTGGCATGCAAGCTCTTAATCGTTATGTAAATACTTGAATATTCCGCTGTGCTTGACTTGTTTAATTAAATATTTTTTCTCCGACCTCCATCATATTTGTCACGTTTCTAAAGCTTAGTTTATACAAG
The DNA here is from genome assembly GCA_963995525.1 of Escarpia spicata. Lineage (NCBI taxonomy): Eukaryota > Metazoa > Annelida > Polychaeta > Sabellida > Siboglinidae > Escarpia > Escarpia spicata. The sequence goes on along the minus strand of OZ023205.1, from coordinate 66,192,467 downwards.
GTGATATTGTTACCATAATTACATTGTAGCTATGACGATATGGTGATTATGTGACCAGAGTGCTGCTGGATCATTCGACGTAAACTGGATGTTGCCTCGATATGTCGTGGCGCCGTCATTTGCAGTAGAACAGATCCTATTTGAAGCGATGTCACATGATGCGAAATCAAACATTCGTGACCGTTTCTAATGACAATCTTGTTGTGGTAACAATATCACTTTGTATAAACAGCTTGATCAGCCTGTCTTTCAAATAGCCGGTGTAGTTCGTGTTGAAAGGTGTGTAAGTCTGTTCCAATTGGGGCGTGTTACATGTTTATGTGTTATGAATCCACCCATTGGTTGAGCCCTGGTGTGTGGTGGTATTTTGTGTATAATTATAGCCCCTGTATGCGCAGATAAAACAGAACATGAAGTTTGTGATGCATTTGTTATATGCATGTGTATATAAATGTATGTATGAAATCACATTATTTGCCAGAATTTGTATATTAGATCTTTCAGGTCTGGCACCCTTTGCAACATGCGTTGCTTTGTTAAATATTGGGTTGACCCCTTCTAAACCCATGTGCATTGTCACAGTACTTGTTAGGAAACAGAGCTTGCTAGGAAAGTGTTGATAAAGCAGTATCATGACAACCCATCAAGTTCCTCATTTCATGCAAATGTGTATTGGACAGCCTGTATTTATATGACTATTAGGAGTAACATTTGAATGAAACGAATAATGAATTACATAAACGGGTTCTTCTGATTTCCTGGTGATGCAGGTACACTTGTATTTAGGATTTTATATCGGTTGCAGTTGTTGGAATATCGGGCGGATGTCATTGGTTAAATTATAATTTTTTTATTATTAAGACGTGAAAAATACTTATTCTTAGCTCTGAGTTTGATAAATTATTTTTTATTTAGTGTTGTTCGTGTAAATTTTAAAGTTGCCACGGGTGCAAGAGAACTCCTTTCACTCTGTCTTATATACTTTCTGTTCCCAGTTAGAAGCATTTCATGAAAACTCAAAATATTGAAATTCAAAGTTGCCAATACCGGCTAACTAACTATAAAGACAAGTCCATTGAAATGACTCCAGTGGATATACTGTCGATGTGAACCATCGTTTGACATCCATTCTCTGTTAACATCACATATGACTGTCGTCAGATGTGATTAAAGATTCTGCCTTGATTACATTTCAGCTCATTTTGGTTCCACCTCATGTGGCAAAAAACCTGAACCTATCAGTATGACATGACACCTTGAACAAATTTGATATTTAGTATCGGTAATATCAGACAGACTATTAAATCATATTAGGCAGTAAAAATTCAGGAAAAAAATGTCAAATGTCCGGATCTAGATGTATCGTACAGGCCTGGGGTCGATTACATTGCACTCTAATCTGTTGCTATTACTTTGTTTCCTTCCTATAACTATTACATGCTGAATTCTTCCTATTACTATTACATTTGAAGCAATTACTAGTATGATAAAAAATTTCATGGGAACATTTTATGGTAAAATGCACTGGATGCTAAATACAATAAGTTGTTTGACTCAGTCTCGGGAAGTTAAACAAGACAGGTGAATAAAAATCTATCTTGCCATTTATTGATACCCATGCCCACAGTATTTGAAATAATATTTGAGAATGTCGAGTACTTTCATCATCATCATCATTAGGGAAGTATTATAAAGTCTAAATCTACTATCTACATTAACTAAGGATAGAACATCTATGTTCCATATTATATTTAAATACCATACTGGAATGAAGGACAAGCAGTAGTCATTGCCACATAACTTGGTGGATTATATTACAGTCTAATTAAACCACATTGCTCTACTCGTGTTCGGTGCTTGGTGGACAGTTAATATTGGCTCAAGTACAAATACATCAGGATATGCTATGTAAGTGCTCATAAAACTCTAGGGTAAAACTTTGAAGTTGACAAGGGGGAGCCACCATAAAACCTGGAGAAACTAGTGGAATCTACAACCTAAGTTCAATAGTAATATATTGAACTATTTTAAGTAATAGATCAATTACTAATACATTGCTTACTATGACATTGAGTTTTTGCTCAACCTATTACTAGTACTTCAATATTTGTAATTGTTACATATTATTACCCCAGGCCTGGTATTGTTAGAGCATTCACAATCTAATGATCAAAGTCAACATTAATTTGTGTCATCTTGGCTTGTGAATGTCCATCACTGGGATCTGCTGATTGGAGTAACACGTCATTGTGAATTTGTGACCCAACTGATTCTGTCGGAAAGATGACCAAACAATCTACTAATTTCTCTTAAAGGTGTGTGGGTGGTTAATTGTTTGGTACTGTCATCTAGTAGGGAAACGGTCCTTTGTTGGTGTTAACAGTGTAGACTGGTTTGTTTATTCACAGTTGTGTTTCTGTTTTGGTAGGTCTTTGTTCAACCCTTTGTACAAGTATGTTGGTCTTTCAGTGCTGTTCCTTACTTTTACCAGGTGGCGCTTCATTCACCAGGTGGCATAGTTCTGCTATGTTGCTTTCCTCTATCTGCTCATGTTTGGTTTTATATCAGATTTCAAGCATCTATGTTTTCAGCTACGAAGGGCTTGTCATGAATTGTGTATTTTCTCATTATATTGGTGAAAATGCTTGTTAAATTTGGAGAATAAATTATATTCATTTTCTTCTGAAGACATTCTAATTTTAATGAGTAAACTTGTGTTCAGAAGAAATTTGATGTGTTTTCTCTGGCTTGATGAGCAAACAAATAGTGGGTTTTAAAACGAAAATTGCATTTCATTGCCTGCGTTTTACTACAGGAGCAAAACGAAATTGATGCAGTAGCTTTTGGTTGATACTGGGAGCACCATCAGGGGATGTTACTGTGTCTGTAAGGAGTAGCGGGAAGAAAGGGAGTAGTCTACAGGAGGCTCATTGGAGGGAGCATTGTTCCGGCAATTCAAGTTGGCATTTTGTAGACAGTGGTATTATCTTCTTACCTGGTGTACAACACAGTGGTATACAACAGTGGTGTACAACACAGTGGTGTACAACACAATGGTGTACAACACAATGGTGTACAACACAATGGTCTCATTGTGTTACACTGTTTGCATATGGTCTGAGTTTGGTTTACATGGTTCTTCTGGTTTGTTTTAACAAGGACCGTCTTTTGACTAGGTCCTGTCCTGTACGGTCTAATTCTGCATGGACCATTTCCTAAATGGACCTTCTGGTAAGCTGGTCCTACCAGAAATGGTTTATTCATGGATGGATGTTTATTGGTTCTGTATATACTCATTGCTGCTGGGTCGTGCTGTTGCTGTACACATCATGTATTGTACACTGGTGTATATATTGTATACAGGTTGTATCCCTTGTACACTGGTGTATGTATTGTATGCAGATTGTATATATTATACACTCATGTAAACATTGTGCACACGTATGTGGTTGTGTAGTACATTCACCAGTTATTTACATTGCCTCACAGCGTGACTCATTTGTTTATGGGGTGACTTGTATTGGTTCATGGAATGACCCACTGGGCAACTCGCATTGGCTCAAGGGGTGGCACATAGTTCATACTCCTACACCATTTCAACAATCTTTTCATCTTTCTCACCCTCCAAGACAAGTAAATTAGTTTTATGATAATTAGGATGTATAATTGAACTGTTAATGACTCGCACGATCCTTGTTTCATTGTTTGTGTTACCTTTCCTTTCGTGTGACACAAATATAGTGTTGATTTACTACTGCAATTATTATCAGCTATCATGGTTTAGTATGGAAAAGGTACAAATATTATGATGTATAATAATGTTTTTTAATAAATTTAAAATGTCTCCATTGTGTCATTGTTTGAGTTTCTGTCGTATATCAGCTTGCAGATCTAAAATAGTAGATTAATACACCTAAAGACTTTTCCCTGTACAATATTGGTTTTAATCAAGGAACACACGTGAAGGTGGTCGACTTCTGTTGCTTGCTGGGAGTTATGTATATGTATCACATAGGCAAACCTATACATTTTAGAAAGCTCGTTAACTCAGCAACACCTTAGCAACCTCTCCATTTATGTCAGGGTTGTGGCGGTTGATTCCTGAACTTGGTAATAGGGACAACTGTCAATAATGGACATGTGTCCATAATGGACGTAGGTATAATATAATGAAAACAACCGAAGCCATTCATCTGATGAACCTTTGCTTTGATGAGTGGTGGCACTGCTTGTAACATGATGTCTATCGTAAATGCTGGGATATACTTAACTCTGACTCAACGGCTGCTTCGTGGTGAATGCGCGGTTTGTAGAATAGCACAAAAACCTTTAGCTTGCATCATGTGAGACATCAGGTTGCATGCAGTTGACTAGTTTCCCTCCCGCATTGGCAATGCTTATATCCTGCCACCATGTGCCAGTCTGTGAACTTAACAGTCTGACGATAATGCGATACTTGTATATTAATTATGATGTTTGGGTAACTATATTTCGTTTACAGGAATGGCATTTTTCTTTAAATAATTATGCCAACAAAAATTAAAAACCTGGCAGCGGTGGGATTCGAACCCACGCCTCCGAAGAGACTGGTGCCTAAAACCAGCGCCTTAGACCGCTCGGCCACGCTACCTCATGACGTTTGTTACGTTATTGTTACAGTCCAACGTGGATGTCATTAAACATACTATTTGGTTTGTAACTGAAACACATACTATATTCCGTAGACATTAGAACCATTGGTTCATCAATAGTTTTACAGCTTTTTATATATAAATACCAGGTATGTCTACGCGCCATACGTTAACAACTATTCTGAATAGATTTACCCAGCAAACAGTGAACAAATTTAACATTCAAATCATTTTAGAATGATGATGTAAATATCATGGCAAACATTGTTAAGAAATATTGTATATTTATAATTAAGACATGATGCAACACTTTAAAAACATCATACAAACGTTTTAAGATTTTTTTTAATTTAACGTTTTGTAGTGATATTTTAGATCATCATCATCATCAACTGACGTCCCATCAAACACACAGTTTCTTGGAAATATTTTAAAACCTTAAAACAAAAATAAAAAACAGTTTTTTATTAAAATAACATATATGGTTATCAATAACAATTTAAATGTTTCTATAACACACAAACACACGCACGTGTGCCATGACCGAATGAACACGCACGTACGTACGCACTACGAACACACATGTACACACACGCACGCACACACGCACTAACACATGTATACATATACATACAAAAACACACGCACGTATCACAGATAATAGTATCATTGGTATACAGAAAATGCACATCACAAAAATGGCAGCATCATAGACATAGGTAATGTAACACACATGGAAATTGTCTGCGGCGATAGAGAACATAACATTATAATCCCTAATATAAAACAGAATTTGATCGAATTGGTTAAATTCAATCACAAAGACTGAAGGAGTGTAAAATGAACATCAAGTACAGAGCCGTAGCGTGGGTGTTTTGAGGGTATGATTATTATGTTCTGCTTGGAACACTGGTCGCGGTCAGGTAGTGTGGGGGATTTTCGCGGAGGGTGTAGTACGTGTTGGAGATGTTCCAGGTCGAGGGGTAATATCAGACGGCCTAAAGTACGTGATAGTTTTAAATCAAGCACTATTACTTTTCTCCAAACGGAAGTACTTTAATGCTTTAATTCCCTAAAAGCCAAGCGGAACTATTCTGCCCAAGCAGGAGGGGGATGGTGGAGGGGGAAAGCAGACCAGATGTCGGTACCACCTGGTGGGCAAAACTTCATTGGTAGCAAATTATTTGTTCCATCACTATAAGTACAGATATATATGATGACCTTTCCAAATGAATAGCTTTCTTGGCTTGGCCTCCATCTTTAAAAAATGGCTACCAAATCCACTTTCCTCATATTGTAACAACTGCGCCACTTATAACCATACTTTTGGTATAAAGATATAGGTTTTAGGATCAAAGATTTCAAATGTTTTACATTTGACCTTCTGTCTGAGACTGAACTTGTCAGCATATTCACATCCGCAATTTTTTAAGATGGCTGTCGGCAATACAAATGTCGCCATATCTCCGCAACGATGTTACATAGAGTAGTATTGTGTATGTTTTTATATAGCGTTATTGGCAGCAATTTCAAAGATGTTAAATTAAACCTTCAGTGACATTGACGTATTCGCCATTTTTAGACATGGCACCCGTTACAGTCTATTATTCAAATATCTTAAGTTCGACGTAGCCTAGAGCCACTGTTGGGAAGCGACTCCAGGATGCTGGATTGCGAGATATGTGCATTGATTCAAATGTGGTTGCAGATGGCTCTATTTCTGGAGTGTGGGCGGGCTGTCAGACTCCACCATCTGGTATGTGAGGCCCTCATCAGACTAGCATAGAAAGATTTCCTCTCATGGTTGCAAGCCAATCACACTGACGACGTGGATGAAACGTTGAAGACCATCAGTAACCTCTGCAAAGATGTGTCATAAACGTCGTTGAAGCAGGTCCTAGAAATCAGATCATGCGCCGGATCGTGCATCTTTTTGAAGTCTACCTTGAATTCATACGAGTTGGAAATGGGAGCCTCTCAAACTTCTGGCTGTCCTATCTGGACATGGTCGAGATTTTGTTAGGCCTGCTTCGAGCATCAAGAGAGAGACACTGGATGCTGCATCTGGCGTCTATTCATGCAATGATCCCCTGGTGCTTCACATATGACAGGCATAATTACGCACGCTACCTCCCGTATTACTTTGCTCAGATGACCCAGCTGCCCGTCAATCACCCAGATGTTCATACGAAATTTATTCAAGGTGGCTTCTCAGTTCAGCTTCGCTCCAGAAATCCTTTTTGGCGAATCCCTGTCGACCCGACTATTGAAGAAACAGTTAACAAAGACACCCAAACGCCGGGTGGAACAAGGGGGTTCAATTTGAAGCCAGGGAATGTTAGCAAGTACTACCTAACAGCCGAGTACAGGACCATGTACCTTAGAGAGCTGAGACACATGATTGATCTAGGCGGTTCTAAGTTGGCTCATCCAGATCTCCAAAGGTCCCGCATCCGGAAAGACGAGGCAGATGTCGAGTCCCTGGTTGATGCGATGGAGAACAGATGGCTGAATCCAATGTGTCCCGAAGAGACTTAACTTGTCAGCATATCCACTGGCACTGTGACCCCAGCATTTGTTGCCAAGGACCTTCTGGGCGCTCATCAAGTAGGCGAAGAAGCATTATGTTCAAGAAGACACGTTTAGAAGAGGTTCCACCAACAGTGAAATTCCACGACAAGATGACAAAACAAAACCTGAAGGCATTTTCCAATGCAAATGCAAAGTAAGCCAGTGGAAGAGGAAAAGCCAAAGAGGTGGTCCGGAAGGCGGAGAGAAATAAATTTGGTCACATGATCCTTGTTGCTCAGAGTAGACAGCTACACATGAGGGATGTCCTGGCTCACCCACAAGTCCCTCTACCATGGACACTCGCAAATGCTGATGGATCTTTGCGGAAGACGAAGAAGGCGGCACTCGCTAGATAGTTGGAGAAAACCGTTTCTCCAGTAGAAGATATCCCTGACCCATCTGTATTGTCTCAAGTCCAACATGATAGTTCACAGAGTCACATGATTGACGTTTACCGGGAGACGTCAATCGAAATGCTGAGAGTTGCAACCGGGGATCAAGCACAACTATCCAGTACAAGAACGTTGTAATAAATAAACTGCCGACGTACAGGGATAAGCTACATGACAAGTCACCGTAACCTGTGGTGAGGTCTGCTACAAGATGACCAAAGATGACTGGAACGAAGTCGTGTAACTGAGGTCCACACAAAAAGAAGCCGTACTTAAAAAACTATATTTTGGCGATAACTATGTTACGTCGTTTCTAAGAAACGGGAATAATAGTCTGTGTAAAAATGGCGGATACGTCAATGTCACTGAATGTTATATTTAACATTTTCGAAATCGCTGCCCACAACGCAATACAAAAACGTACACATTACTGCTCTGTGTAACATAGTTGCTAAGAATCGGTGACATTTGAATTGAAGACCCCCATCTTTAAAAATGGCGGATGTGATTGTCACAGAAGGTCAATTGTGGAATATTTGAAATTCTTGACCCATAAAACCTATACATTAATACAAATAGTATGGTTCTATGTGACGCAGTTATTACGATATGATGAAATTGGATTTGGAGGTCATTTTTAAAGATGGCTGCCAAGCCAATAAACTACCACTCAGCACTGGTTCATCATCATCATCACTGTGCAGTCGCAGTTGGGCGAAGGCCTCAGCATGTCGTTTCCAAATCTGCCTGTCCTGCGCTATCCTCTGCCAGATGGTGCCCTTCCAGTACTCGTCTAGTTCGTCTCTCCGCCGTCTTGCAGGTCCTTCTCTAGGTCAGCGTTCTGCAAACTTTTTGAGCTACGGGCCATTTTTTCTCCAGCTAGGTCTAAAACGTTTGTCTCCGGGCCAACGTTTTAAAGGAAGGAACACATGTGTGTGTATGAACTCATATACAGCGATTTATGTTTGTATTAGATATACCCAGACAATTAACAAATCACACCCTCTAAAAGTCATATTCAGAAAGTACACTGCCAATGATGACTGTCCGACACGAACAAGTTAGTGAGAAGAGTAGTGTTGCATGTTCTTCAATAATCGACTGAATCCTGAAGCGATAGGGGAGATCGATAGTCGCACCCAATCGCCTATCCGTCAATCGGCACCGAAGTGAGTTCTTGATACGATTCATGACCAAGAATCCCGACTCACACGACCACGTGCTTCCGAAAAGTACTAGGAACCTTTGCGCAGCCTGTCGTAACGCTAGAAACCGGACAAGCACTTTCGTAGACCAGAACAGCACCAGGTCGTCCTTTTCAGCAAGAAACTCTTCTTTTAAGCCCGGCAAAACTTGGAAGTCGATGACGTCCTCTTGTAATACAGCTTCGTCGACACCGAACGTCTGCAACACACATATCGATAGAAGCGAAGCCGACGAATCGCTCATTGAAGGCTGCCTGCAGACTCTCCAACACTCCGACAAGCACGTGCTTGGCGTCTTCGGTGCACTCATCGCCTTCGCCCCAAACTTTTCTCGTGAACCAGAAATACAGAAAGTTTCCACTCTCCGCGTTAACTTTGGAAAGAGAAAATTTGCCGCTAAGCCCCTTCACTGCTTCGTACAGGTTGCACAACAGCTTCTGTTTTCCCTGGAGCAACATGTTCAACTTGTTCAAGTGTCCAAATATATCTGCCAGGACGCAGAGCCAAATTTGAAACTGAGAGTCCAGCTTACGGACAGGGCGACCGATTTCTTCAAGAAAGCTGTTGACGCGAGGAAACAGTGCAACACATATTTCTAGAACTGCACCACAGCTGAGTCAGCGTACACTGTTATAAAACAAAACATCGCCGTATTCTGCGTCAAATGCGGCCAAGTGATTCTGAAATCCTCGGTGGTTCGGAGCACAGACGCGAATGACGTTGACGATCTCAACAACAGTTTGCATCGTCTCCCGAAGGCCGCAACCTCCTTTTGTACACAAAGCTTGCTGGTGAATAATGCAATGATAAGAAAGCAGGGTAGGCTTTCCGATTCGCTGTCGGAACATTGTAACGAGTCCAGCTCGACGTCCAAGCATACTTGGGGCACCATCCGTGCAAATTGAAACAAGGATGTCCCATGTTAACTCGTTATCTTCACCGAACTGCAGTAATGTATTGCAAATGTCCGCAGCTGTCGCTGTGCCTTTCAATGGAATAAGGTACAGGAAGTCTTCCGAAACGCCATTGTCGAAGTATCGCACAAATACCAGCAGCTGAGAAATATCATTTATGTCTGTGCTTTCGTCAAGTGCAATCGACCAAGCAGGGCAGGCTCGCAGCTTACTGAACAGTTGCTTAAAGACGTCTGTCGTAACTTGACTATTAATGTATAACTAGAGAGTAGTAAGTATTATAAACCGTTTATTTGAGAACGAAGAACCACGCCTGCGGCGGAAACCAACTACACACAAAGCGCGCAACAGCGCGCCGTATACACAGAATAGATTATACCCGATGTAACGACTACAGAATGTCAGATTATAACACTCCTTCCTCTTAAGCTTTTAAGTCACTAACTAATGTAATAACATGGAACAGTGTCAGAATATTGAATCAATTAAAGGTCCAGTATTTTTCGTTGTTTGACACACCGGTTTGATCGGCGTAGCACAGGAGACGATGATTCATCAGGAACCACAGTCACATCACTTGGTGCTCGAACAGTTTCATCTGCCTCAGACGGAAGTGACTCTGCTCGAACACACGGCTCCGTAGAAGATGAAGGAAGGGTAACACTCACCGACTCTGGAATCTCCGGAACCGTAGGTACAGTCACCTCACCTTCAGCCGTCAGCCGTCAGCCGTCAGCCGTAGATGGTCTACGTGCACATAGCGACGCTGTGCACGTACTTGCACTAAGTAGGTAAGCGGACCCAGTCGTCTGATGATCTTGCCCGCGACCCATTTCGGAGGACCCCTGCCATGATGATTGCGAACGTGTACTGGATCACCGCTGACCAGCTCTCGAAGCTTCACTCTACTCCGATCGTGTTGCTCTTTTTGTTGCGTCTGTTTCTCCTCCATGTGTCTCTCTAGGTTCGGTTTGAGAAGACTGAAGCGATTCCTCAGTCGACGCTTGAGGAAGAGTTCCGCAGGAGACACACCGGTCACGGTATGCGGAGTGCACCGATAACGCAGGAGGAAATTAGCGAGCCAACTCTCCTTCGTCAGTTGAGTTCCAACAGAGTACTTCCGAAGACTCTGCTTCACAGTCTGCACACAGCGTTCAGCAGCACCGTTCGACGCTGGATGGTATGAAGCCACCCTCGTATGCTTGATGCCGTTCTTGTCCATGAACGTCTTGAACTCGTGTGCGATAAATTGAGGCCCGTTATCTGACACGACCTCCTCCGGTAGACCATGAGACGCGAACATTCCTCTGAGTACCTCAATGGTCTTAGCGGATGTAGTGGACCTCATCGCCACAGCTTCCAACCATTTCGAATGGCTGTCAACCACAATCAGATAGTTCACACCGTCCTTCTCAGCAAAGTCAATGTGAATTCTCTGCCATATGCGTGTGGGCCAAGGCCATGGATGCAGTGGTGCTACGGCTGGCTGATTCTTCACTGACTGACACACTGCACAAGCCTGCACCATTGTCTCGATATCATTGTCCATACCTGGCCACCATATGTAGCTGCGCGCGAATGCTTTGGTCTGGCTGACTCCACTATGCTCCGAGTGGAGCTCATCTAGCATCGCCTGGCTGGCTGACGGAACCAGAACGCGTGATCACCACAGCAGACAACCCTGTTCAGTTGACAGCTCGTCTCGCTTCGCGAAGAACACTTGTAGTTTCTTGTCTGTGTGGTTGGACCAACTTGTGAGTACGTACTCGAGTACTCTTGATAACAGAGGATCGCTGCAGATTTTCACGGCGATATCCCTAGCCTTGACCGGGAGATCGTCAACCACTGATACTTCGAATATTGCCGGCTCCTCTGTCGTTGTAGTCGGCAGAGGTAGTCTCGACAATGCGTCAGCGTTGGCGTGATCCTCGGACTTACGGTACTCGATACCGTAGTGGTACGCTTGCAGGATGAGTGCCCAACGCTAGTAGTGTATGTGGATTTATCGATACGTAAACCGGGGGGTGCATGTGCTCCCATGTCATTTTCTGCTGACATAGGCTGGTTATGCTGACATACTTCCTGTCACGTGACCTTCCCCTAGCGGAAAGAAGTGCACCTAGCGACTCGAGTGGGTAGGACGGGCGGGCGGGTGGACAGGCAGGCGGGCGGGCTGTGCCTCCGATGACGGAGGGGTGTGTGTGTGTGTGTGTGTGTGTGTGTGTGTGTGTGTGTGTGTGTGTGTGTGTGTGTGTGTGTGTGTGTGTGTGTGTGAAATAACCAACGAAACACCAACTAGTGGAAAAAAGTGCACCTAACCATCTGTAGCGCCATTCCGCCCAAGCAGGAAAGAGATAAGAACTATGCCAGCGTCTCGTACCGGAAACAGACACCAATTAGCAAAGACAGAAATAAAGTGTGGAGTCTCGTGACATGTGGGGTATCCGTCATTTCATAAAACAGACACCAAGTCACAGGTATCTATTTGTGTGTATGTATGTAGTCACGTGAGTGAATGTAGTGCCGCCTGGTGGAGTGTATTGGAGGTAGTGCTTCCTGCTGAGAATTGGGTCATGAGGGACATGTCTGGAAATATATCAACAGATACGTTAAAACATATATACAGGATGGCTATTGAAAACACACAAACATTGACCCACCACTTTTGTACGAGGTACAGTTGGTTGGAATACAGTAGTGATGTTACCAGACACCGCGTTGCTAGGCAACGAGACAAGAGGTCAACCTAGGCGGAGGACGAGAAAGGGGACATATAAGAATGGAACAGTAAGTCAACACGAGAAAGGGAGAAGTGATACCGGATGATGTAACCAGACATCACGTTGCTACGCGACACGATAATAGGTTACACCGGGGCAACAGACGGAGACAGATAAGAAAGGACTCTGGAACATCATACAAACAGCTGCGTCGGGAAGTGTAGAATGAGCACGCTTCGAAGTAGGTCATGTATTAGTATATATTAGGTATTATTAAAAGTTGTTATAAAATGGTTGAACACTTACGTCCATTCCGATGCAGTGCTGCCACCGCTGGTGCTTATGTCACTGCAGACATCGTCTTCATAGCTAAAAAAAAGTTGTGTGTGTGGTGTGCGTGTGTTGAGCCCGTGTTATATGCGTGTTGTATGTGTGTTGTATGTGCGTGTTGTGTGTATGTATGTTGTATGCGTGTTGTGTGTGCTGTGTGTGTTGTATATGTATTGTGTGTTGTTGTGTGTGTGCGGTGTGTGTGTGTGTGTTCTGTGTGTGTTGCGTTTGTTGTGCGTATGTGTATTTTGTGGGCGTGAGTGAATGTGTGTTGTGTGTGTGTGTGTGTGTGTGTGTTGTATGTGTCTTGTATATGTTTGTAGCGCCGTGGTGCAGTGGCAAGAACTTCGGACTTTCAACCGAGAGATCCCGGGTTCGAATCCTGTGCTGCGGTGTCGAACCTTGGGCAAGTTCTTTCACTATACGTTGCTCCAGTTCACTTAGCTGTATGAATGAATATCTGGCTATATACAGTGGTGGATATTTGGGTACGAATAGTGTTCGCGCATTAATTGCAGCGTGGCTGGATGCTTCCCAGAGAAGTCGAGATAGTGTTCGATTGAGCAGGTCTGCCAGGCTGTAAAGTGTAAAGCGATTTGAGCAGTCCTGAGGACTGGATACTGCGCTATATAAGAAATTACCTTTACCTTTTTACTTTTATGTGTCTATTGTATGTGTGTTGCATGTGTGTTTGTATGTATGCAGTGTGTTGTATGTGTGTGTGCAGTGTGTTGAGTGTGTGTGGTGTGTGCGTGTCATATGTGTGTTGTACGTGTGTTGTATGTGTTTGTTGTATGGGTGTTGTAGGTGTGTGTTGTGTGTATGTGTGTTGTATGTGTGTGTGTGTGCGTGTGTTGTGTACGTGTTGTATGTACAAGTGTTTGAAGGTGGTCTACAAGTGTGTTGTATGTGTGTTGTGTGTAAGTGTGTGTATTTGTTGGATGTGTGTTGCATGTGTGTTGTATGTGTGCAGTGAGTATTTTTGTGTGTTGAATGTGTGTTTGTTGTGTGTTTTGTGTGTGTGTGTTGTATCTGTGTTGTGTATTGTGTGTGTTGTATGTGTGCGGGTGTGTGTTGTATGTATGTTGTATGAGTGTTGTGTGTGTGTTGTGTGTGCGCGTTGTACGTCTGCTTGTATGTGTGTTGTATGTATGTGTGAGTGTTGTGTGTGAAGGTGGTCTACAGCTATGTGAAAGTGGTCTACAAGGGTGTGAAGTTGGACAACAAGTGTGTGAATGTGGTCTAAAATTGTGACGTGTGTGAATGTGTGAACTACTATCTACAATAGTGTGAAGGTGGTATATAAGTGTGTGTGAAGTTGGTCTACAAGTGTGCGAAGGTGGTCTACAAATCTGCAAAGGTGGTCTACAATTGTGTGAAGGTGGTCTAACTGTGTGTGAAGCGAGAGAATGTGCTCTACAAGTGTGTGAATGTGGTCTACAAATATATGTAGGTGGTCTACAAGTGTGCGAAACTGGCCTAAAAGCGTGCAAAGATGGTCTACAAGTGTGCGCATGTGGTCTACAAGCTTGCAAAGGTGGTCTATAAGTGTACGAAGTTGGTCTACAAATGTGTGAAGGTGGTCTACAGGTGTGCGGAGGTGGTCTAACTGTGTGTGTGTGAAGTTTATGAATGTGCTCTACCAGTGTATGAAGGTGGTATGCAAGTGTGCGTAGGTGGTCTACCTGTGTGTGAATGTGCTGTACAAATATGTGAAGGTGGTCTACCTGTGTGTGTGTGTGTGTGTGTGTGTGTGTGTGTGTGTGTGTGTGTGTGTGTGTGTGTGTGTGTGTGTGTGTGTGTGAAGTGTACGAATGTGCTCTACAGGTGTACGAATGTGTTCTACAGGTGTACGAAGGTGGCCAACAAGTGTGCGTAGGTAGTCTACCTGTGTGTAAAGTGTGTGAATGTGCTCTCTACTAGTGTGGGAAGGTGGTCTACAAATGTACAGAGGTGGTTTACAAATGTGCGTCTCCTGTCTACACGTATGCGTAGGTGGTCTACCTGTGTGTGAAGTGTGTGATTATGCTCTATAAGTGTGCGTAGGTGGTCTACAAATGTACGAACGTGGTCTACAAGTGTACGAAGGTGGTCTACAAATGCGTGAAAGTGGTCTACATGTGTGCAAAAGTGGTCTATGTGCTCTGCAAATGTGTGACTGTGGTGTACAAGTGTGCGAATGTGGTCTACCTGTGTGTGAAGTGTTTGACAGTGGTCTACATGTGTGTGAACGTGGTCTACAAGTGTGCGAAGGTGGTCTACAAGTGTACAAAGGTGGTCTACAAATGTGCGTCTCTAATCTACATGTATGCAAAGGTGGTCTACCAGTGTGTGAATGTGGTCTACCTGTATGTGAAGTGTATGAATATGCTCTACAAGTGTGTGAAGATGATCTTCAAGTGTACGAAAGTGGTCTACAAGAGTACGAAGGTGGTCTACAAGTGTGTGAACGTGGTCACAGGTGTGCGGAGGTGGTCTACATGTGTACAAAGGTGGTCTACCTATGTGTGGTCGTGCTCTGCAAATGATTGAATGTGGTCTACAATTTGTGAATATGTTCTACACATGTGCTCAGGTGGTCTACATGTGTGCGATGTTGGTCTACAAATGTGCGAAGGTGGTCTACAAATGTGCGCAGGTGGTCTACAAATATGTGAAGGTGGTCTACAAATGTATTGCGGTGCCTCTAAGTGTGTGAGGGTGGTCTACAAGGGTGTGAATGTGGTCTACCTGTGTGTGAAGTGTTTGACGGTGGTCTACAAGTGTGTGAACGTGGTCTACAAGTGTGCGCAGGTGGTCTACATGTGTAAGATGGTGGTTATAAATGTGTGAAGGTGGTCTGTATGTCTGTGAATGTGGTCTACCTGTATGTGTGAAGCTGATCTACAAGTATTTGAAGGTGGTCTACAAGTGTGTGAAAGAGGTCTACCTCTGTGTGAGGTGTTGTGTGCGTGTATTGTACGTGTGTTGGACATTAGTTTTATGCCTGTTGTACATGTGTCCTGCTTCTGTTATGCGTCTATTTTGTATATGTTGGGTGTTTGTTGGGTGTCTGTTGTGCGTGTGTTGTGCGTCTGTTCATGTGTTTTGCGTGTGTTGTGCGTGTATTGTATATGTGTTGGGAGTCTGTTGTGTGTATGTCGTCCGTATGCTGAGCGTCTGTTTTGCGTTGTGCGTATGTTGGGCCTGTTTTGGCTGTCTGTCGGGTTAATGTTTTGTGTATTTGGTTTGTGTGTTGTGCTTATGTTGAGTGTGTGAATGTGCTCAACAAGTTTATGAAGGTGGTACGCAAGTGTGTGTGTGTGTGTGTGTGTGTGTGTGTGTGTGTGTGTGTGTGTGTGTGTGTGTGTGCGAAACTGGTCTACACGTGTACGAAGGTGTTCTACATGTGTGCGAAGGTGGTCTACCTGTGTTCGAAGGTGGTCTACCTGTGTGTGAAGTGTGTGAATATGTTCTACAAGTGTGCGAAAGTGGTCTACAGGTGTGCGGGGGTGGTCTACATATGTGCAAAGGTGGTCTACCTATGTGTGAATGTGCTCTGCAAATGTGTGAATGTGGTCTACAAGTGTGTGAATATGGTCTACAAGTGTGCGAAGATGGTATACAATTGTGCGCATGTGGTCCACAACTGTGTGAAGGTGTTCTACAAATGTAATGTAGTGGCTCTAAGTGTGTGAGGGTGGTTTACGAGTGTGTGAATGTGGTCTACCTGTGTGTGAAGTGTTTGGCGGTGGTCTACAAGTGTGTGAACGTGGTCTGCAAGTGTGCGCAGGTGGTCTACAAATGTGTGAACGTGGTCTACAAATGTATTATGATGGTTATAAATGCGTGAAGGTGGTATACAAGTGTGTGAATGTGGTCTGCCTGTGTGTGAAGTGTTTGAAGGTGGTCTACAAATGTGTGAAAGTGGTCTACAGGTTCTGCTGGTCTACAAGTGTGTGAAGGTGGTCTACAAGTGTATGATGGTGGTTATAAGTGTGTGAAGGCGGTCTACAAGTGTATGATGGTGGTTATAAGTGTGTGAAGGTGGTCTACAAGCCTGTGAATGTGGTCTGCCTGTATGCGTGAAGCTGATCTACAAGTGTTTGAAGATGGTCTACAAGTGTGTGAAAGTGGTCTACCTCTATGTTGTGCTTATGTTGTGCGTGTGTTTTACGTCTGTTGGGCCTTTGTTGTGTGTCTGTTTTGGGTGTGTTTTGCGAGAATTTTGCGTGTGTTGTGATTGGGTTGGGTATGTCGTGCGTTTGTTGTGCGTCTTTTGTGTTTTGGGTGTGTTGTACGTGTGTTGGGCCTGTGCTGGGTGTCAGTTGCGTCTATTGTCCGTCCGTTGTATGTATGTTACGTGTCTTTTAGTGTCTGTTGGGCCTGTTGTGCGTGTGTTGTGCGTCTTTTGTGCGTATGTTCTGCGTCTGTTGTGCGTCTCTTTTCCGTGTGTTTTGTGTGTGGTTTGCTTTGGTTGTGCGTGTGTTGTGCGAGTATTGTGCGTGTTTTGGGAATGTATTGTAATTTGTTGTACATGTGTTGTGATTCTGCTGTGCGTCTATTTTTTAAGTGCTGTTATGTCAACAGTCGCTAGGGCCGCTCACTAACCGGAAGTGAGTCAGCATGTTAGGTCCCTGAATTTCATGCAGACTGATTTACTGCTCGTAATCCTTATCCGATAAGAGACAGTCTAGCCGTACATTATTTCCTTCGTCCCTTCATGCACCCACTAAGAAGCGTTGATGGAAACCCCAAACCACCCGAAAGCCGTATATGAAATCCAACCCTTCCAAAAAGTCGTCCAAACCGCCCGCACGTGATATCCAACCCGCCAGTACCGTGTGGAGGTGCTACCTACTCCCGGTCATGTGACTACAACGACGTCATCATCGGAAGCTGAGTCAGCAATTGCGTGGTTGCGTTGAACGAAAGTACAACAGTGGCGACGGCGGCGGCGGCGGGGAAAAACACATATGCGGGGGCTAGCATGCCACACACCTGCCCCCGGCGGGGAAAACACATATGTCATGCCGTACACCTCGCCCCCGCATATGTGTTTTTCCACGCCGCCGCCGCCGTCGCCACTGTTGTACTTTCGTAGACCACCTTTGTACACTTGTAGACCACCTTCGCACACTTGTAGACCACGTTCACACACTTGTAGACCACCGTCAAACACTTCACACACAGGTAGACCACATTCGCACACTTGTGGACCACCCTTACACACTTGTAAACCACCTTCGCACACTTGTAGACCATACTCACACATTCACACATTTGCAGAGCACATAGACCACTTTTGCACACATGTAGACCACTTTCACGCATTTGTAGACCACCTTCGTACACTTGTAGACCACGTTCGTACACTTGTAGACCACCTACGCACACTTATAGAGCATATTCACACACCTCACACACAGGTAGACAACCTTCGCACACTGGTAGACCACTTTCGCATACGTGTAGACTGGAGACGCACATTTGTAGACCACCTCTGTACACTTGTAGACCACCTTCGCACACTTGAACACCAACTTCACCCGCTTGTAGACCACCTTCCCACACTAGTAGAGAGCACGTTCACACAATTTACACACAGGTAGACCACCTACGCACACTTGTTGGCCACCTTCGTACACCTGTAGAGCACATTCGTACACCTGTAGAGCACATTCGTACATTTCACACACACACACACACACACACACACACACACACACACACACACACACACACACACACACACACACACACACACACACACACACACACACACACACACACACACACACACACACTTGCATCATACCATCTTCGTACACTGGTAGAGCACATTCATAAACTTCACACACACACACACACACACACACACACACACACACACACACACACACACACACACACACACACACACACACACACACACACACACACACACACACACACACACACACACACACACACACACACACACACACACACACACACACACACACACACACACACACACACACACACACACACACACAGTTAGACCACCTCCGCAAACCTGTAGACCACCTTCACACATTTGTAGACCAACTTCGTACACTTATAGACCACCTTCGCACGCTTGTAGTCCACATGCACACACTTGTAGACCATCTTTGCACGCTTTTAGGCCAGTTTCGCACACTTGTAGACCACCTACATATATTTGTAGACCACATTCACACACTTGTAGAGCAAATTCACTCGCTTCACACACAGGTAGACCACCTTCACACATTTGTAGACCACCTTTGCAGATTTGTAGACCACCTTCGCACACTTGTAGACCAACTTCACACACACTTATATACCACCTTCACACTATTGTAGATAGTAGTTCACACATTCACACACGTCACAATTTTAGACCACATTCACACACTTGTTGTCCAACTTCACACCCTTGTAGACCACTTTCACATAGCTGTAGACCACCTTCACACACAACACTCACACATACATACAACACACATACAAGCAGACGTACAACGCGCACACACAACACAAACACAGAACTCATACAACATACATACAACACACACACCCGCACATATACAACACACACAATACACAACACAGATACAACACACACACACAAAACACACAACAAACACACATTCAACACACAAAAATACTCACTGCACACATACAACACACATGCAACACATATCCAACAAATACACACACTTACACACAACACACATACAACACACTTGTAGACCACCTTCAAACACTTGTACATACAACATGTACACAACACACGCACACACACACACACATACAACACACATACATACAACAAACACATACAACACACGTAAAACACACATATGACACGCACACACCACACACACTCAACACACTGCACACACACATACAACACACTGCATACATACAAACACACATGCAACACACATACAATAGACACATAAAAGTAAAAAGGTAAAGGTAAGTTCTTATATAGCGCAGTATCCAGTCCTCAGGACTGCTCAAATCGCTTTACACTTTACGCCCTGGCAGACCTGCTCAATCGAACACCATCTCGACTTCTCTGGGAAGCATCCAGCCACGCTGCAATTAATGCACGAACACTATTCGTACCCAAATATCCACCACTGTATATAGCCAGATACTCATTCAAACAGCTAAGTGAACTGGAGCAACGTAAGTGAAAGAACTTGCCCAAGGTTCGACACCGCAGCACAGGATTCGAACCCGGGATCTCTCGGTTGAAAGTCCGAAGTTCTTGCCACTGCACCACGGCGCTACAAACATATACAAGACACATACAACACACACACACACACACACACACACACACACACACACACACACACACACACACACACACACACACACACACACACACACACACACACACACACACACACACACACACACACACACACACCGCACACACACAACAACATGCATACAACATACATACACACAACACGCACATACAACACACATACAACACGCATATAACACGGGCTCAACACACGCACACCACACACATAATTTTTTTAGCAATGAAGACGATGTCTGTAATGACACAAGCACCAGCGGTGGCAGCACTGCATCGGAATGGACGTAAGTGTTCAACCATTTTATAACTACTTTTAATAATACCTAATATATACTAATACATGACCTACATACAGCTAAGTGAACTGGAGCAACGTATAGTGAAAGAACTTGCCCAAGGTTCGACACCGCAGCACAGGATTCGAACCCGGGATCTCTCGGTTGAAAGTCCGAAGTTCTTGCCACTGCACCACGGCGCTACAAACATATACAAGACACATACAACACACACACACACACACACACACACACACACACACACACACACACACACACACACACACACACACACACACACACACACACACACACACACACACACACACACACAACACACATTCACTCACGCCCACAAAATACACATACGCACAACAAACACAACACACACAGAACACACACACACACACACACACACACACACACACACACACACACACACACACACACACACACACACACACACACACACACACACACACACACACACACACACACACACACACACACACACACACACACACACACACACACACACACACACACACACACACCGCACACACACAACAACACACAATACATATACAACACACACAGCACACACAACACGCATACAACATACATACACACAACACGCACATACAACACACATACAACACGCATATAACACGGGCTCAACACACGCACACCACACACACAACTTTTTTTTAGCTATGAAGCCGATGTCTGCAGTGACATAAGCACCAGCGGTGGCAGCACTGCATCGGAATGGACGTAAGTGTTCAACCATTTTATAACAACTTTTAATAATACCTAATATATACTAATACATGACCTACTTCGAAGCGTGCTCATTCTACACTTCCCGACGCAGCTGTTTGTATGATGTTCCAGAGTCCTTTCTTATCTGTCTCCGTCTGTTGCCCCGGTGTAACCTATTATCGTGTCGCGTAGCAACGTGGTGTCTGGTTACATCATCCGGTATCACTTCTCCCTTTCTCGTGTTGACTTACTGTTCCATTCTTATATGTCCCCTTTCTCGTCCTCCGCCTAGGTTGACCTCTTGTCTCGTTGCCTAGCAACGCGGTGTCTGGTAACATCACAGACAGAAGACAACGTGTAGTAGTTGATGGGGAGGCTTCAAACTGGAAATCGGTATTGAGTGGGGTACCACAGGGATCAGTATTAGGTCCTATATTATTCTTAATATACATCAACGATTTGGATCATGAAATAACAAGCAAGGTGTTGAAATTTGCGGATGATACAAAAATGTTTAGAAGGATTAAAAGTGATGGAGATAGACAGCATTTACAAGATGATCTTGACACGTTGATCAAATGGTCTGAAAAGTGGCAAATGATGTTCAATTTTGGGAAATGTAAATGCCTCCACATAGGACATGGGAACGAAGAAGTAGAATATACAATGGGGGGTACTGTACTAAGTACTACTGTAAAAGAAAAGGACTTAGGGTTAACCGTTAGTGCTGATATGAAGATTTCAGAGCAGTGCGGAATTGCAGCTTCAAAGGGAAATCAAATCCTTGGATTAATTAGGCGAAACATAACGTATAAGGAAAAAGAGCTAATAATACCGCTGTACAAAACAATAGTTAGGCCTCATTTAGAATATTGTATTCAAGCGTGGAGGCCATATCGCAGGAAGGACATAGATATGCTAGAAAGAGTGCAGAGGAGAGCAACTAAAATGATACCAAATCTGAAGGATCTTAGTTACGAAATACGCCTAAAAAAATGCGGTTTAACAACACTAGAGACCAGGAGATTGAGAGGAGATCAGATAGAAGTGTTTAAAATATTGATGGGTTATGAAAATATTGATAGAAATATGTTTTTCTCAGTTAAGAAAGATAGAAGGACTAGAGGACATGATCTTGCATTAGCAAAGGAGCAGAGTAGATTGGATATAAGAAAGTTTCCATTTTCACAAAGGACTGTAAATGAATGGAACAGATTACCTGCTGATTGTGTGGGTGCTAGTAGTGTGAATATGTTTAAAAATAAAATCGACACATACTTCAGACGGACGGGATACACATAGATAAAAGGTTCGGACTCTCGATAAGCCAAAGGCTTCCTTGTCCACCTGCTACCTAGAGTTAATTCTCTGGGTGGCAATCTTGTTAAATCACTACTGTATTCCAATCAACTGTACCTCGTACAAAAGTGGTGGGTCAATGTTTGTGTGTTTTCAATAGCCATCCTGTATATATGTTTTAACGTATCTGTTGATATATTTCCAGACATGTCCCTCATGACCCAATTCTCAGCAGGAAGCACTACCTCCAATACACTCCACCAGGCGGCACTACATTCATTCACGTGACTACATACATACACACAAATAGATACCTGTGACTTGGTGTCTGTTTTATGGAATGACGGATATCCCACATGTCACGAGACTCCACACTATATTTCTGTCTTTGCTAATTGGTGTCTGTTTCCGGTACGAGACGCTGGCATAGTTCTTATCTCTTTCCTGCTTGGGCGGAATGGCGCTACAGATGGTTAGGTGCACTTCTTTCCACTAGGTGGTGTTTCGTTGGTTATTTCGTACACGCGCATTCATTCACACACACACACACACACACACACACACACACACACACACACACACACACACACACACACACACACACACACACACACACACACACACACACACACACAC
The DNA here is from genome assembly GCA_963995525.1 of Escarpia spicata. Lineage (NCBI taxonomy): Eukaryota > Metazoa > Annelida > Polychaeta > Sabellida > Siboglinidae > Escarpia > Escarpia spicata. The sequence goes on along the minus strand of OZ023205.1, from coordinate 66,169,405 downwards.
ACACACACACACACACACACACACACACTCAGACACACACATACACACACACACACACCCCTCCGTCATCGGAGGCACAACCCGCCCGCCTGCCTGTCCACCCGCCCGCCCGTCCTACCCGTTCGAGTCGCTAGAGGGCGCTACGGACGCTTAGGTGCACTTCTTTCCGCTAGGGGAAGGTCACGTGACAGGAAGTATGTCAGCATAACCAGCCTATGTCAGCAGAAAATGACATGGGAGCACATGCACACCCCGGTTTACGTATCTAGAAATACACATACACTACTAACGCTGCGTTCGTAACGCTGCCAACGTTGGCACAGCCGTTTTGGGACAGAAGATTGTGACCAACGGCTTATGATCCGTGATCAATGTGAAAGAGCGTCCATAGAGATACTTAAGGAACTCCTTGACTCCAAAGATGATCGATAACGCCTCCTTCTCGATCTGTGCATAGTTGCACTCACTCGACGAAAGGGTCCGTGACGCAAACGCTATCGGCTTCTCATCTCCGTTTTCCATGATATGTGACAACACGGCCCCGACGCCTGTCGGAGACGCATCCGTAGCCAGTCGCAGTGGCTTACGACAGTTGTAGTGCACCAGCTCCTGCTGTGACGTCAGCAGATCTGTGCACTTTTGCATTGCGTCATCACACTCGGGAGTCCATCGCCACTCACGATCCTTCATGAGCAATAGGTGTAGTGGACGTAACACGGTAGACATGCGGGGTATAAACTTAGCCTAGTAGTTGATCAACCCCAAGTACGAACGCAACTCCTTCACGTCTTTCGGCTTCTGAGTATTGGTGATTGCGTCCAATTTCTCAGATGTGGGATGGATGCCTTCTGCCTCTATCAGATGACCCAAGTAGTCAACAACTTTTTTGGCAAACTCACATTTCGCCAGATTCACTCGGACGCCACACTTCTCCAGACGAGTGAGTACTTCGTCTAGAAGCTCCTGCTCCGACTCAGCCGTGATGAGGATGTCGTCTAGGAAGCACATCACATGATCCATGCCCTGCAGGATCTGATCCATCACCGACTGGAAGATACTCGGTGCGCTGCTCTCACCGTACGGCATACGCAGGTAGCGATACGTGGCCTTGTGGGTATTCACTGTGACGTAGTGTTGCGACTCGGCGTTCAACTCCAGTTGTTGGTACGCATGGGATAGGTCCAGCTTGCTGAACACCTTGCCACCGGCTAGTGACGCGAAGAGATCCTCCACGTTTGGAAGTGGGTAGTGCTCACGTTCCACATTCGGATTGATCGTGACCTTGAAGTCACCACAGATCCTCACCGTCTTGTTCGCCTTCGGCACTACCACAATCTGAGCCGACCAATCGCTGTGGTCCACCTTCTGGATGATGCGCTCCTTCTCCAACCGGTCGAGATCGTGTTCAACTTTATCTCGCAGTGCGTAGGGCACCGGCCTAGCCTTGTGAAAGCGAGGCTGCACGTCTTCCTTCATGTAGATGTGCTCTGTGTAGCCCTTTATTGTGCCCGTTCCTTCGCAATTGCGGTGACTGCCAGGATACTCGACCAGTCTAACTTCATTTTTGCCAGCCAGTCTCTTCCTAGTAGATGTGTTTTGTCGCCCTTGACGATGACTGCGGATAACTCAGCTCGTTGGCCTCCATGCCTCACATCCAGAGTGACCACTCCGATGTGCTCGATGACCTCTTGAGTATAGGTGCGTAGAGTGGGGTTGGTGGGTTGTAGAGCGAGATGTGCAAAATGTCTCAAGTACAGTGTCTCTGGAATGAGCGACTTAGCTGCACCTGTGTCCACTTGCATTCTCACGGCGTTGCCTCTAATATCCACTTTAACGAAGATTGGCTGCGCCCCGGTCCCTCCAACGTCACACATGTAGATTCCAATGTCCTACTCATCAGCGACCACACACATTTTGGGACTGACTCTTGGTCATCTGACTCTGATACGTGTTTCTGCGGTTATTTCCTCTGCATTTGTGTGCCAAATGTCCCACTTTGTTACATACATGATACACTGCCGTCTTGAAGTGACATCTTTCAGGATTATGGTCCTCGCCACAGCGATAACACTCATTCCGTCTCGACTTCTCAGGCTTGCGTGCAGCACGACCACTTCCGTGACGCGGCGAGTAAGTGACTTTATTTACGGATTCACCCGTGGTCCGTAGACAGACGTCACTTCTGGTCGCTAGCTCCATTGCAATCGCTTCTTCTTTTGCTGATTGGAAGGTGAGCTCTTTAGTGGTTAGCAATCGCCTCTGAATGTTCTCATACCGAAGACCACACACCAGACGATCTCTCAGGGCGTGCGGTAGGAACTCTCCAAACTCGCACGTACCACTCAGGTGCTTCAAGGTGATCACGTAGTCTGCCACCGTCTCTCCCTCCTTCTGTTCTCTCTTGTAAAATCGGAATCTCTCAGCAATAACCAGAGGCTTTGGCGAATAATGCCCCTTTAAGGCATCACATAGTTCAACGTAAGACTTATCCTTCGGTTTCTCCGGCGTCAGGATATCTTTGAGTAGTTTATATGACGTAGGCCCGATCGAAAGAAGCACGTTTGCTTTCTTCGTCGAATCGATTCCGTTCAATTCAGAACACTGATCCAGCCTATCTACGTAACTCTCAAAGTCCTCTTTAGCCTAATTGAACTCTTCTAGCTGACCGATGTAGCCTGCTATTATCCTCGTCGCCAGCTGTCGTAACTTGACTATTAATGTATAACTAGAGAGTAGTATTATAAACCGTATATTTGAGAACGAAGAACCACGCCTGCGGCGGAAACCAACTACACACAAAGCGCGCAACAGCGCGCCGTATACACAGAATAGATTACACCCGATGTAACGACTACAGATTATAACAACGTCGTCACTCAGGTCATCACAGCGACGAGCACACCTGTCGGCCGAAAGCGGCAGTTTGCTAATCTGTTCGATAATTTGTTCTTTGTTTGGAAAACCCGCAAACATAACTTCGATCGGCACCAGCCAGGAAAGTCATCTTGAACACTTCGGCGTGAACAAACGGCACCTGGTGTTGCGCAAGTGAGTGACGCATGCGATAGCTAGCTTCTTTGAAATGACTCGCACTTTGAGCAAAACCCTACAGTCGCTTCGCCTCGCCCATATATGCATCGAAGCGTTTCTTGGACTCCTTCAGCCGCTCATCGTTATCTGGGTAAGCGCTGTCAGAATCCTTCTTCTTTTGATGTCGTTTCACATTGTGTATCTTCATCTTAGCGACGTCATCGCAGCAAATAAGACACATTGCTTTTTGATCGTATTCGCGATAACAAAAAAGAACTCATACTCAAGTTGTCACCGAACAATCATTTGCTTGACGTATCAGTTCGACGTTAGTAGTGTATAATAGGTTTTGAAGGGGTATCCTGCGGTGTTTTTTGGTCATTTGTGAGTGATATTTGTGAGATTTAGACGTCCGCCCCCCCCCCCCGAGTAAAGTGAGTAGTCACGTGACCGTATGTGTAACGAGAGGCGCCACCTGGCGGTTGCGTCAGAGATGAAATAGTAGGTGACGCCCCCTGACGGGGAGCGTAGAGAGGGTGTGATTAGTTGTGTTCGAATGCGCGTGTATGGGAGGGGTGCGTAGAGAGGGTGTGATTAGTGTGTATGAATGCGCGTGTATAAAAGAACTAACGAAACACAAGAGTATACGAGTGCACACGAATTTTATTGATGAAAGATACAAGCGTATATACGTATAACATGAAACCGTGTTTTATTAAGCGAAGACAAGCGCACGAATATCAAGACTTGTGGGTAAGTGAACACCGCGACAGAGGTCGTGAGCTTAGGGGTCAATACGACCACGCCAGTGGCTCGTGGGATGATGATGGTACGACTTAAGGGTGATCGAACACCGCGCCTGAGGTCGTGAGCTTACGGGTGTGTGACCACCGCGCCATAGGCTCGAATCGTATAATGACGATGATGATACCTGTTCGTTAATGAAACACGGTTATCGCAGTTGTTTAAGCCAATCGAATACGCGGCAATCGTTTGCTACCAGATCAGTACCGAAACCGTTTACGAAATCCTTCATGACAAGTCCACGACAGCGAAACATGAGATAAGCAACACAGTATTGTCCGCAAACGTTAGACACGGGACTCTGCAGTCTCTTAGAATTATGAGTCCACGTTACACAATGTTTATTCAAGAAGCGGCGAAACTCGACGTGCCGTGGCAGCAAGCCGTAAGAGCAGAAGTATTCGCCGCGACCGTTGGCGTCTACGTAGATCGCTATCCAATGTTCTCCGGGTTTACCCGCGTCGTGTGTGTTGCACACGAAGGCGACGGGGTAAGCGTCTATCCGGAGATCGAGGAGCACGTCTTTGGGTACGATTCCACGGATGATGGCACGGGCATGCGTATCGAGGGTGAGTAGGCGGACGAGCTGCAAGGTTTCCATCAGTTGTCGTAGATGACGTTACGACTTTGATGTGTGCCATCAGCACACTCGGATTCAGGGTTACTTTCTTGACGAACAGTGTAGCGTTGACGATCTGTATCTTGTAGCCGGGGTTGGCTACGCCGGCCGTAAGCGCGAACGCATCCTTGCTGCGCACCAGACGTATCTTGACTTCGACTCCGTTGATGAGGAGTTTATCCTGGAGGAAGAGGTCGACGTGGAGACGACCCATCATGTCGACCACGCGACTCCGGGCGATCATGTTGCGTCTGGCGACGAACCCCGCGTTGGCTGCCGGATCGGCGGCGTCAATGACGACGGCGTCCATACGATTGGCCGTGTCCTTGTACCACATCTGACTCGTCAGTTGCGTCTCCTTGGCATCGTCGGCATAACTGAGCAGCGTCTCTATGTAGGCGAGGTACGGGTACATGTTGGTCGATGGAGTCACGAGCGTTCCGTTCAGGTAGACGTCGACCTGACTGAACAGCGAATGGAGCCTGTTATTCACGGGACCGACGGGATCGGTGGGGTCGAGATCGGTTCCGTCGGCACGCGTCACCTTCGCCTGAACGTGTAGTGTCGTGTCGGCGAGATCCAGGTAATCGTCTCCCGAGTCGGGTACGACGAATTCGATCGGTCCACCCGAGTCGAGCGAGGACATCGGTTGGTGGTGGACCGTGCGACTGTCGATGATGCCGGTCTGAGTCTGAGGCACGGTGAAGAGATTGAGTTCGCTCTTGAGTCCCTCACACGATAGTTTATGAACGAAAGCCATCGTCGAATATGTCGGGTTCACGACGTGCCGTCGGTCTCTGCTGCTGCTTCCTCTGACGTCTCGCGGCTGTACTGACTCGTTTCGCAGCGGGTGCGCGTCTTATACCCTTACGCGGTTGCACGCCAGGGGTCTAGAAGTCACTCTTCATGTCTCTACCGGCAGCGGTGACGCGACGTTTGCCGGCCGTTCTGATGTTTTGTCCCGACAGGACGTCGTCGGCTATGCGTGCGCCGGTCGACACCGCTCTCCTTCCCAACGCCACGGCGCCTCTCTTGACGAGCGGCATAACGCTACGCAGTATACCTCCGAATAGACTTCCCAATCCGAGTCCTCGTAGGTACCGGGCACCCGCGAAATAAGGAAGCGCATCGCCCGCTTGACGAGCATAGTAGTCGTTGTAATTCATCTCTCTAGAATAGTTCCGTCCATGGCCGTTGGAAATGAAGTGTCACCGTCACCTTACCGACCTCGAATGGCACGCCTTGTCCGGTGTTGTCTCTTATATCTATCTCGATCGTGCCAAACTCTTTGTTAATGGCGAGGATCAGTGACCACGGATCTTTATAGTGTCCGGTTCCGATTCGGGTAGTCTTCGTGTGCATGGGCCACGGGTTCCCCTCCTTCTCTTCCTCTATCGGTAGCGTTACAGCGAACCCCGCGTCGTCGTCTACGACGTTGTACCAACTGTGCGGGTACTGTACCTCCACCAGTCCACACTCCCATTGTCCCTGTAGTAGGATACGTTCGGTAGCGTCGTGACGTAGTGGGTCAGCGTGTTATCGGGGTGCGTGTGCATGGAAGCATTGCTGGGCAACGTGAGATAAAAATCTCTCATCGCCATGTTGTTTCAACGTCGGACTGGGTAGCAGGTACCCCAACGAACTGTTCAACAGGGTCGTCCACAGAGTCGGATTCGCGTGGTGCCCGAACGACAGGTTGTAGATGCTGACCAAGATGACCGTATACAAGACGACGACCTGACACAGAAAGACGATCTCCTCTTTGGGACACGCGGTGCCGAATATGTGCCAACGAGTCCTCTCTTTCTGTAGTGGTGGAGCGGCGTCGACGTCGTCGTCTTCTTCTTCTTCGTCGCTAATGGTGATCCGTGATGTCATCTCGTCTGCCATGAGTGGACGACTGACATCGCGACGGACGCGCGACTAGTCTTTATAGCCGACGAGGACCTTGGCATCGATCCAGCTGTTGATCTTCGAAGGGTATCCGAACCATTTCACCAACACCTCCCGTCGCCTGCCTACCTTGCGGCGCTGCACTATCGGTTCCACGCGGTACAGTTTATCGGCCGGAACCGGTTTGTAGAAGGTACCGTCCAGTATCTCTACGAGATCGTCCGTTAGACGATAGACGGGCGGATCGGACGGATGCAATTCGCGTATCGTGAATAGTTCCTCTGTCCAATTCACCATGTAGCCTTTGTCGAACCGTCTCTTGATCTTGCTTATACGTACGCGATCCCCCACGTGGTACTTGGGCACGCCCTTACCGTGATGACCACCGTACTGGCGCTGCCACACCTCTTCCTGATTAGTCGCATCCACCTGCGACGGAGGCATCCCGATGCTGCGGTGGGGCGTGTCGTTGTACGTCCGCACCAGATCCGGAAGGATATCGATGTATCGCCACGTTTCTTTGTGTGTCAGGTATCGCCACATCCGCGTCTTTAGTGTGCGATTGAAGCGTTCCACGATGCTCGCCTTGGTCTCCTCGTTGTAAGTGGAGAAGTGTTGGAAGCCGTACCTGTCCAATACACCCCGAACGCTACGGTTATAGAATTCCAGACCTCTATCGGTCTGCAACGACAGCGGCTGAACGTCGACGAAGAGGCCGTCCAACGCCTTCGACATAGACGTCGCCGACTTGGTCTTTAGCGGAACGCATCGGGCGACTTTCGAGAAGACGTCGATTACCGTGAGTAGGAACGTCGTACCGTCGTTTTCTTTTTTCAGACTGGACACGTCGACGAGATCGGCTTACCACTGTTGATCTCGGCCTCCGACGACCATGCGTCGTCGCTTGAAACGAACTCTGACCCGTTTGTGTAGAGTATAGGCGTCCTGTTCCGATAGCCATTGTTCGAAGATCTTTCTCGGTACGCGCGGTATGTCTCGGAAGTCGACTCGTCGCAAAGACGCGATTCCCCCGTAACTCCCCACCTTGGCGGGATCGAAGTAGACGTCCTCCAGCTGTTTACGACGGCGCACCATGATGACGTACGTATGATATAATCGATGGTAATCCCGCACACGATGTGAAGTCCGGCGTAAGCGACACCGGTAAACAGACGACGTGTTAGACTGTCCCGTGGATCGCACATTATGTCGGTGAATCGAGACGGTGCGCCTCTTTTATGCAAGACGCTCCCATGTCTTGCTATCCGACGACGGTGGCGTAGGTAGAGTGGACAGGCTCATTCGAGGTCGCCTCCGCGTGAGTGGTGTCCAATGCAGCGTTCGACGCGCTCTACCGAGCGATCGTGTGGCCGCCGCCACTACGGCACTCTTCATTTGTTCCTGTTGAATGGCCGGTCTCCTGACCTCGTTACCCATCAACTCCATGGGCCGAGTTGGCGCGCAAACACCTGCCATCCCGTCGGAGTGCCGACGGTCTTGCGCTGGCGCAACAGATCGTTCACGAGGTCCACCACGTTACTTCCGGGTACCGCTACGCCTTTGTGCATGAGCTCTCCGCGCGCGCTCCACGCGACGTCTCGTTTCAGACGTTCTATCAGTCGTCTGGCTTTGGGCTGCAGAGCCTTGGGAACGCTGTCGACGACTTCCGCTTCCATACCTGTCGCCGCCGCCTCCGGCGGGGTCGGGTCCGTATTGGCCGCCGCCGCCGCCGCTGTGGCCACCAGGGACGTGTCCTTGTTGACCGTCATCACGCGCACCGGTTCGCGCGTGCGTCGATCGGCCAACGCGTTGTAGCGTTGCAACACTTGATTATACATGACGACCTTGTCGCCATCGGTGAGATCTTGTCTGTCGAGTATGACTTTCATCTCGTCGTCGAGCACCTGTACTTTGCGTCCTAGGGTATCCGTCGGTGCTGGTGCGCGTAGATTGTCCAACAGTCTCGGATCTACCAAGGCCATCTTCCGTGCGTGTTCCATCGTCGTCTACTTGAGTACCACCTCTTTTAGCAAGGGCAGAAAGACAGCACCGGCCAAAGGTGCTAGCAGCGCCGACAGGTGTCCCTCTCCGACCTGGTTACCCCGTAGCAAGATGCGACGTCTCCTCGCCGCCGACACGCCTCTGTGTGCCAAAGTGCGCAGGTTTGTTTTGTACCCACTCAGAGCACGTCTCTGCGCGTCGGTCAGGGAATGTTCTTCTTCATTATGTTGTAGGCACACTCGGCATGTGCGCACAACAGATCGGAGTTGGCGTTTCTGATGATGGCTCGTCTCAATTTCGTGCTCTTGTACCTGTTCAGCGCCTGTATGCAGAGGAGGTGTTTCTTCACGAGTTCGGACATGCTGTTGTCTTCACGACCATGCTGCGACTGAAGGGACGAGGTGCGTGCGCGGACGTCTTATACCTTGGGTTGGTACACGTACTGGACACCGTCGTCCGGAAGGACGCCCGTGCGCAGACGCATGTCGTCGGGCGTGTCCTGTTTCAGATCGACGAGGAGATAACCGTACGGTGGCGCCGTGGCGTCTCTGAACGCTTCCTGTACAAACTTCAGGCGTCCCGGATACATCTGTCGCGCCTAGTGCCCTATCTGTGACGCGTCGCGAGGATTCTTGAAGACCACCATGTAGTGCGCGTTCAGACTGATCGTGCGACTCTCCTTGTTCTTCGGAAACAGGTTCTGCACGAGATACAGTACGGAGTTGTTCTGGTGATGACTCTTTTTCGTGAACAACGTCGTGACCCGTTCGTTCGTTTCCGCCATGAGATCGTCGATGACCACGAGGTTACGCGTCGACGCGTCGAACACGCCGATCGGCAAGCCTTCCTCGAAGCGTACCAGGTTGTTGTCGACGTAGGCGCTCTGCCATACGCCGTAACACCACGTGATCTTCTCTGGAGGCGGATCGAAAATCGTTGCGGCGTGACGTAGCAGACGCATCACGAACGTGCTCTTACCGCATCCCGTCGGACCCGCGATGATGCAGGTGAAGGGATGTTTCCATCGCGTGTCCATCTAGTAGTCGCTGGTGGCGTTCGACAATGTCGCGTTGTCCACTGTGGTGTTAGATGCGACGACTACGACGACACCTCCACCACACCAACGAAGGAAGGGATCGCGGAACAAGACGTACAGGTACAGACCGAGTATTCCCACTAGTGCTACAGCTACGACCGCTCCCGTCCGTGACATGGTACTCTATGACAATCGATCGCGTGTCATCTGTCTAAATAGTGTTATCTTTTTTAGTGTGTCTCTGCCTACTAACCGCGTGACAGCTAGAGGCGCCTATAACCCCAACTGACGTAGGGGCGCATTTCTTCATCGTGTCAGCAGTTGTTCGGCGTTACACGTCCACCGGACCCGTTGTGATTCCGTCCTCGTTGACCACGCGCTTGGCGTAGAAGTAGGTCAACGCTGCACGTTCCTGGATGTACGTCAGCACGGACGAGTGATTGACCCGGAACCTGCGGTTCTTCCCGCTTCCGCTGCGACGATTGGTCAGCACGTCCAGGAACGCCTGCTTGTCGATGGTGTTGAGTCGATTGTTCAATCCTTTGGTGCTGGTGACCTGGTAGACGTTCGTCACCTCGAGTCCGTGCGTAAGGTACCATCGCAAGAGAGGTGTGGCGAGCAAGATCTTATCCCCACGAAAACTCCCGACGAGCATGTGACGCGGGGTTGCCATGATGTCGTGTTCTTCGGCGTAGCGACGCATGAACGGTCCGAGGTCATCGCGGGTCAGGTGAATGTTCTTGAAGATGGGCTGTATCTCGGCAAAGTGCGCGCGCTGGACCTCCGGTACACGTATGTCGCACTGAATCATACCGAACACGCTACCGTTGCGCACGCCTGTCAGGATCTGTTGTAACGTCATTTTCCAGCGCACGTGTCGACGGCGTTGGCGAACGTCCAGAAACTGTTTCACGCACGGATCGCGTCTCTCGACCTTCCACTCGCATTCCCACAACTCGACGACCCTCACAAAGTGACGAAGATAAGCCGTCTTCTTTCGCGTTTCGGCGAGCAGTTGCGTTATGGGTTTCCCGTTGACCTCGTTGACCTCACGACCGGTGCACGGACAACCGTGGTAGTAGCATCCGTGAAACTGATAGGCCGTCTTCGTTTCGCTGCACCAACCGTCCACCGACAATTTACCGATGCGCTTCTCTCGACCGTTGGACTGGTGACGTATGATGAGTTCCGTGCTTTCGGAATCCCACGTCAGCCATTCGGCGGCCATCTGACCTGTGGGCTGTGCCGCTTCGGGTCGGAACTCCTTCTCTTGCCGTCGTCGCGTGTACCATCCCGTCGGCATCTCTTGCGATATCGACCACAGATCGTATCCAACAATGGACTGACACGTTCGAGCCGCATCGCCGTAGTCGTTACGACGTATCTTCGTGACCCCCTTCTCGTGATGTCTGGTGAAGATGAGTGACGGTCCTCTGACGATGTTCTCTCTGACCAGCTGATGGACGTCCTTGTTCGTCTCGTTGAAGAGCGTAAAGAAAGTCCTCTCCGACACGTTGGTGAACAGGTAGGTCAAGGTCAAACCAGGTATACTGATCCCTTGTTTGAACATGTCGAGACCGCGGTGTCGGTAGAAGTCGAACTGTTTGGCGATGGCCTCCACGAACGGCACGGCATCTCTGTTGTTGTACCAGACGAGAAAGTCTCGCAAAGTCTCCATGTCGTGGTCTCGCCACACCTCCCGACATCGTGTGTAGACGTCGTCGGATATACCTTCGTTCTTTAGTCGACTGAAGAAGGCCTCTTTGGGAGGTAGAGCGGTTTCGTCGAGTCTCTCCAAGCTGTCCATGTATTCGTACGGGAAGTGACCTTTCGTGACCTCGGAACCGTACGCTTTCAGGTACTTGTTGTACGAGAATCCCGGGGCGATATAATGAGTCATGTCGAGGAATTTGAGGTCGTCCGTCGATAGACACATAAACGTGTTGCCTCGTTTGATCACGTGAATCGTCCCTGCATCCTCCCCCTCTTCCTCCTTCTCTTCCTCCTCCTCCTCCCCGTCCTCTGTTGCTTTCTTTGCGGACAGGAAGTAGGGTACCAGGAACTGTTTGACGACGTTCAGGTCGTACCTGGCCGAGTTGAAGCCGATGACGGGCAACTGATGAAGCCAACCGTACAATTGACCCATGAGAGTTTTGTAGGAGTTGTCGGTTGTCGCTGTGACTCGTTGTCTCCCTCCGCGGCGTAGGCCTCCACGGCGGACGCCTCCTGTTCGTCACACGTCACGATAGCCTCCGCGAGTTCGTGTAGGTTGCCCTCGTATCTGTCTACGATGGCTTCGTAGGCTGCTTCGCTCATCGCCTGAAGGATGCCCATTATGTCGGATACCAACTTGTTGCTGTCGCCATCCGTGTTGAGACATTGCACCTCTTCGAATCCGTGTACGTTACTCGTCAGGGACACGCTCAACGGTACGCGACGAACCACCCTGTGGACTTTGGCGCTGTCCGACGGAAGCTGTGACGTATCGAACTAGGACTAGAAGTCGAAGGTGGCGCGATAAGGATAGTAGCGCAACCACTCGGGAACGCGAATGTTTTCGTCGTCCAAGCGCTGGAAGACTGTCGGCGACGGGCGGTAGACACCACCGGGATAGAACTTTCGCACGCCTCCCGTAAACCCGCGCTCATGTCTCTCTAGTAGCCAAGCATCTTTCCATAGCTAGTCGCCACACTTCCTACATCGATAAGAGTGACATTACATGTTCACGTCTTGTATGTAGGAGTAGTGTGTCTCGTGAAGATTTACGTACATCGTTTCGGGATAGTGACACAAGGAACGGCGTACGAGTTCGGTAGTCGCCTTTTCACCTTCTTCGTCCGGTTCGACGAGCGTGTAGACGCACACGTTGGTCTCAAAGGTGGTCTCGACACGATAGAGATCGTCCATCGTCACTCCGTCAAAGTCTTTCATAGCCACTCCGTCACGGTCGTACTTTGCGTAGAGTACCTTCACAGCGGGTTCCATGTGGTGTCGGTCGCACCCACGATGCAGAGCCAGACACCGGAAGACACACAGATTGTCGGTGTACTTTGTCTTGTTCCGTTTGATGTAACTCGGCAGTGTGACGTCCACACATCCTATCGGATGATCTACGATGTGATTGACGAAGAAGGTGACATTCGTGACCACCTCGCATACCCATTGACTGTCCGGACGTTGATAGATGACCCACTGCAACACGTCTGTTTCTCGGATACGCTCTAGAAATGCATCAAACTCTTCGGTGTTTGTGATCAGACACGGTTCGTCAAGGTAACGTCCGCAACAGTTACAGGACGAATGGTAGTACCTGTACCTGTTCGTGGTCTTGTTCCTCAACACAAATCCGTAACTAAGATTAATCTTAAACGCGTGCGTCTGTTCGCGGAACATGTTCTTCAGTGACGGTTCTAGGACGCTCGTGTCCGGGGTCGACACTCTGTAATTGTACCTGGATTGCACGGGTCCTCTAGCCACGTGGGTTCGGATGGTCGACCAGTGATCTCGGACGACGTCTCGTAGCTCCCTTGATAGAGTATCGGCGAAGGGGAGTCGGGGTGGTGGTTGTATCGGGTCGTCATCTTCGCCAGCGGCACTCACACGTGGTCGCTCTGTGCGTCTCGCTCGCTTGCGTAAGGGTGGATCGCTCGCTTCCACACGTCGGCTACATACCGTCTTGATATGACGTAACAGGCTGTCACGTCTCGTGATCTCACGTGCACATCTCTCGCAGCGGTGCAGTGTATCGCTTTTTTGTGAGTTATCACATGACTTCCCGTCGTCTCGTGAAGTCTCTTCCACATCTCGAACAGTGATGCCTAGTGCTTTTTGGTGGTTCGCTAGATGGCACGACTCGTGGCGGTGGTTTACTGTAGGCATGGTCGTCGTCTACGTGTGTTGATAAATGCGTTCGGTCTATGTGGCGTTGTATGTCGGCGTGTGTATCGAGGACGAGTCCGCAGTGACGACACGCGTGCCGCTTCATCGTCTACCTACAACTGAAGGATGCGAGATCCTTGTACGTTTCCATATATCCTACACTGCGTGACGTCATATAGACAGAGGGGGTGTGGCTTGTATGAGTGTGCGTGTATGTATCTATAGTCAGAGGGGCGTGACGGGGAGGTGCGCGTGTACGTATTCACCGATCGCAACGAGCTATGAAGGCGGCAAGAACAACAGGCACCAGAACCTGGATTACCTATATATTTATTTCATATTAATTATTATACAAATAAAAGCGAGTAATACAAAGGGTATACACATGAAAGTAAAGCTAAGCGCCTACAGTAACATACAAGAGGCGCCTATAACCCCAGCTATACGTCGTAGGGGCGCATTTCCTCTTGTCATCACTGCAGGCGCTTCTGGAGTGCATGGATTATGTAGGCGACGTGTTCGTCGCGCGTGACATTACGCGCGATTTCGTCGCACATCGTACGTGCAGCCACGTCTAAACTACATCTCTGCGTAGCAAAGAGTACCCCCGCTAGGGCCTCTATATTTAGTTCGAGGTGCCTTACACTATCAAACGGCACCGAATACGCCCACGGGATCGATGCTACGGTTTTCGACCATACGATGTGGCCGACGTAGGCAACGTCGAGCATTGACCGATCCCTCCTCAGTGCCTCGTACTCGGAGGCGGTCGTGGTGACGTCATAGTCGTCATCCATCTCGCATGTCATGTCCAGTGATGATGATGATGAAGCTTCGGTGGAGGATGGTGGTGGTGTCACGCAATCACATGACATCTCTAGCAGTGGAGATGAGTTGTGACGCTGCTCGTGTAACTGGGTGAGTAGGGCCTGTCGCAGCGGCATGGGGGCGTGATGGCGGCGTCGTTTTCTCGGTGCCCACTCTAGCGGGTTCTGTCCATACGACTGTCGTATGAGAGCCAGTCCTCTAGAGGGAGCATCGGTTACCTTACAACACAACAACAACATTAGCAGGGTGTTTTCTCGTCCAACAGTGATATACCATGTGTACGCAGGATGGCTTGCACACGTGCTATGATGTCACGTGATCGCTTCGGTGTGTCCGCCATATACCTGTAAAGGTGCACTGCATACCTCACATTGTGGTAGATCAGGTCACTACGCACTAGGTAGATGTCGTTTTTCTCACCTTCAAACGTTCGCCACAGTTCGTTGCTTATGAACCGGACGATAGCATCGCGTGCTACTGTGCGCAGCTCAAAGTACCAGACCTGCCTTTCCTCCGTGAGTGGTTCGTCTTGTTGGTACCAGACCTGTGGCCTTTCCTCCTTCGGCGTGAGTAGTTCGTCTTCCTTCTCATCCGACACGTGTATACTACTAATATCACGAGCAAACCATGGTGTGCGCACTACGCATACCAGATCGGACACTACCATATGAAAGCTATGAAATATACGCGAGCGATCCACTCTGTACACGTCTTCGTGAACGTCCGCATAGCGGCGACACAGTCCGTCGGCTGCCTGGCGAGCGCAAGCGGCGGTTAGAGTAGCCATAAATAGTTCATCATCTATCATTTGGCCATTACGCTTCTGAACGCCATTCACCTTCTCTACCGACTCCTGTAATTCACTACGCCTCCGGACATCATCATCGTCAACATCAACAGCCCAATCAGTATCAAAATCACCATCATTAGCAACATCATCGTCATCCTGATCACTAGACCAAGAACATGACCCTACACAGATGACACTTGCCTCATCAACATTGTCTTCAACATCATCATCCGTTGTGAAGGACAGCCGGCGTTTCACACCACGCTCGGGGATTGACAACGGAATGGGATCGTACCGTGTCCGGTATAGAGTCGGCGTTGACCAAGGGGCCGTCTACAACACACGATAGAGGAAATTACGTCATAGTGTCAAATAGACAGACAGACACATCATTCAACCACTAGGGACAGGGTCTCTCTCTATACTCCGTCAGGGGGCGTCACCTATTCTTTCATCACTGTCAGGTGGCGCCTCTTACAACAGTTAGGAACAGGCCCTCTCTATACTCCGTCAGGAGGCGCCACCTGACAGTGAGTCACTGTCAGTTGGCGCCTCTTACGACTAGATTATTTCCAGTGCTCTCACGGTGTAGTTTCGATAGCCTGCCTTTGTTGACTTTCTAATTATCACCCTAGCCTGTTTGCCACGTAGGACATTCAGTGCCTGATAGCGTTCGTCGCCGGTTTCAAGCGACATATAGTCGCTTGCTGTCATTCCCCCCACGGCCCGCTGGACTAGATGGTCAAATCCTGTCGCCCACACTTCATTGCCCTTGCGATCGGCGAAAAGCATGCCCATAGCATATTTGTATACGGGAATTCCCTTCTGACGCCCGTGGACCGAACATGTATTGACGCTATGGTGCCCTTTCGTCGTCGTTTCAAGAAGAACGTTCCGATTACATATACTGGATAGCATACATATTCAGGCGACAGAGCTCCTGTTACTAGTGTCAGTGGGCGAACAAATGCGTACGTTCCGTCACTTACTTGTTCGAGCTCTGGCAGCAGCATTTCCTCTTATTTTGCGTTGAAGTTGGGCGTCGCCATCTTAATAATAATAATAATAATAAGATAACTTCTATTGCGCCTAAATCCTTGGAAACCAAGCTCAGAGGCGCATCAAAACAAAAGGGTTGGTAAATCTCAAAGTCCATAAGTAGTTTTCCAGTTGTCAACAGATGGGTCAAGGCGCTACGGAGCTACGGTGGATAAGCAAGGTTGTAAAGATACGTTTTTAAATGACGACGGAATTTTGTAATATTTTCAACTGATCTAACACTAAGAGGAAGCATATTCCAACGAGTTGGTGCAGCAACAGAAAAAGCCCTAGTTCCAATGTTAGTATTGACTCTAAGAACAAAAAGTAGGTCAGAACTAGATGATCGAAGCTGGATAGATTGTCTTACAGGAGTAAGCAATAAATGCAAATAAGATGGTTGCTTATTGGATAGTGCCTGATATGTAATGGTACAGATCTTAAATATTATACGATATCGTACAGGAAGCCAATGCAAAGACTTCAAAAGTGGCACAGAGCGAGAAAAACGAGGAGATCTTGTAACTACTCTTGCTAGACAATTTTGGACACGCTGAAGTTTTGTGATATCCTTACTAGCGATATTATAAAGAGTTTTTGACGTGCAGGAGTCGATGAGAAGTTGAGAGCGGCAGCAGCGAGTCGGAGAGAGAGTGTTTGTCCTGTTAGATTTAGCCTGGGTTTATATACATAATCATTCCCTCCAGGCATCGTCCACGTGATACCGTAGACAATGACATCACGCGTCCTTGGGTGTTCGCGTCTTATCGAGCGCGTGACTTTATCTTTCTCTCCCTTACTCTGTCACCGTGTGGCTGTCTGTCTGTTTTTAATGGACGCCTTATGTAAGGCGTACAGAGCACTGCCTAACGAAGTCTCCCACCTGCATAAGAATCACACCGAGTATATTCTTACCTGCTTCGTTACGCTTTGAACTCTTACCCCAATACCCCTCCGCACTGGGTACATTCTCAATAAGTCGTGCGTCACCTGTGGCCAGCAAGCGTTGCCGTAGTTTAGAGGCACGGAACTTCGCGGCTACTATCGCGTACATCACGGATCGACGTTGTGATAGCCATGCAGCGGTTCGCTCCGGTGTCCACCGAATGCTTTTACTCCAGTATTTCGCCTGTATTCCGCTGCGCGCAGTCTGAATCTTTCTCGCTGTGTTCTCATCGTGAAAATGTCTGGCTTTTTAAAACTGATATGCTGCCTCTGCACAAGCAAAGCCTTCGCCCCATATGTGTATCTCGCACGGATAAAAATTCGATAGGAAGTGACCAGCACCCCTGAATTGTATTTCCAAGCTCTTGACCGCCATGTTTCATCGCTGACCACTCACAGAGTTCTTTTCTCCAGTCTGTATTGTTAGCGTTCTGATAAGGCGCATTCCACATGCATTGTCGTCTAGCTAGCTAGTTGCACTTCGTACATCATGCGCTTATCGCCAGCTGCTCCCTCTGTCATATGACTGATATTGGTTTGTACTTTACTACACTGAAACTTTCCATAACCACATTGCTTCCTACATAATCGATCCCTCCAGGCATCGCCCACGTGACACCCCTAGACGATGACATCACGCGTCCCTGGGCCTTTAGCACTTTTCATACACCGGTATTTTTCCACGCTACAGTGTGTCTTACAAGTTGCTTCACTGTGTGTCTGCCTATACTCTATCCTATATATATATATAGCTCGTTTGTTACATTCACATCATCTCATTCACAACTATGTCGTCGCCGATACCTTGGGCTCAACTTCGTGCGGAATGGCGTCTCCGTGATGCTTGCCTTGCGCAAATGTAAGTACTTTTATTATTATTATTATTCATTTCAGTATATTATATTATTCTTTGCTTTGTTTCATTCGATATATATCCTATACATAATTACACAGTGTTCTTCACGCAACCTACCTGTGACGTCTATATTTACCTTTCAGGTCTGCCGGTGCTGATGTTGCCAATACTGATGACGATGATACCTGGAGTATGACAAGCGAAGACTCCAGTATCTCGGATTGCACGTGAGTGTTCAACGATTATATACATACTTTTACTAACTTATTTCTTACCACGTTTCTCATTCTCTCCAATGTATATACACAGTCCTTTCCTATCTATGCGTATGCTGACCTCGCCTGCCCTCTTGTCGTTTCGGCTAGCTACGCGGTGTCTGGTTACCGATCGCGTCAGCAGACGTCTACATTACATATTGTGTCATAGTCCATTCTTGTCTCTCCCGTCTGCTGTTGACCTAGCTTGCCCTTTTATCGTGTCGGCTCCCTACGCGGTGTCTGGTTACATCACTGGCTTATTCCCACCGGCTGCACTTCGCACAATATATATATATATATAATATCATATATGTTTAACCGACAATATTTTCAAAGTTTTCATATATGTTCCAGAGAGGAGGAACTCCGCGACAACCATTACTGTTCGTTCTGCCTCGTGCTACTTGAACTCTTGAGGACACGGGCCCGATTTGACCCCGACTCTGTTCCCTCTCCGGACACACGGGATGTCGACGATTGGGATGCGGCGACCAATGATGTTGAACGCTAATGTGTTATTAAAACTAATTCCCCCTCTGAACACAGGGGACATTGGTGTGCGGACCATGATGATGATGATGAGCGCTAATTATTAAAACTAATCAACTTTCAAACTGTGGTTTTTGTCGGTTATTACCTTAGCAATAATTCTTCTTTCATACATACATACATACATACATATTTTAAAGTTTCATATATATCGTTATACACGGTTTATAAACATTATTCACACACATCTTTCAGTATACAACATAGGCAGACTTACCTATCACTTCGTCAATACATCATTCAGTTTAATTCTTTATCTCTCATGATACACCTTTTAACACTTTTCTCTTTGATCTTTCGTTATTACTCGTCAATACATCATTCGGTTTACTTTTTTATCTGTAATGATACACCTTTCACCATCTTTTAAAACTGTTCTCTTTGATCTTTCGTTATGACTCTTTGATCTTTCGTTCCTTTCAACACCTTTTAAAACTGTCCTCTTTGATCTTTCGTTATTACACTTTCCTCTTTGGTCTTTCGTTCCTCATATACACGATAGGGCTTCCATGGGTGCTCACTCCACCGCCAGGGGGCGCGCTATATAGCTCACACATACGGTCACGTGACTACTCACTTCACTCGGGGGGGGGGGCGGACGTCTAAATCTCCCAAATATCACTCACAAATGACCAAAAAACACCGCAGGATACCCCTCCAAAACCTCTTATACATTACTGATGTTTCTTTTCTGAAGATGCCATAGTTTCCGGGATCATAGCAATAAGACTCACAGATTAATCATTGTAATACAACAATATAGTCGACGTCGATGTAACAAAGGCGTGAACGGTCTTCGGAGCCGAATAGCCTAGAGACGATCTTAACACAACATAAATGTGGGGCGCATTTCATTGATCTGCACAATCGACTGGTAGCGCTTATCTAATTATATATGATTATTACTAATGTCATAGCTTGTTTCATTATATGGCAAGCAATTATTATAATTTCAACAAATCAATTATTAGAGAATCAGTGCATGCTCCTGGATTCTGGAAGAAGGACATAGTAATATAGCGATGCCATCGGTAATTTATCAATTGAATGCCTTCGATACAAAATAAAAATCAAGATTAATTAATACAAAAATACATATCGACCAACTATGTACGCAGCGCCATCGGACAATTGCGCAGAATTAATTAAACGCGCACAACATAAATGTTGATCAAGACAAGTTTCGTATGACAGTAGGCCCAACTGTCCCAACATAAAAATGGGTTGACGACGCAACTCCTAATTAATCTCATGTTGCCTCGATTCAACAATAGAGTCGAAATCAACAAATCAAAATTTATGTTCCCAATCTGTTTTTTTCTCAATATTTCTACTTATGGACAGGATATCGCGGGCCAACTGAAAACCGTCCGCGGGCCAAATTTCGTCCACGGGCCGGGGTTTGCGGAACGTTGCTCTATGTCGTTTCCCTTCGTGAGGTCTACAGGTTATCTCGTTGTCTGCTGGTGTGCCCTGCCCAGGTCCACTTCTGTCTTCTGAGTTGTCCTGTCACGTCTGTGACCTGTTTCTTCGCTCTTACCCAGCTGTTTGTTTTTCTCTCCCGACATGTGATGTTTAGCATACTTCTTTCCATCTTTGTTTGTGTGGCTGCTAGCTTGTTCTTTGCCTGGATGGTGAGTGCCCATGATTCTGCGCCGTATGTCATCGCTGGAACTACGCATGAGTTGTACGTAAACCTGTACGTCTCTTCAAGCAGGTTCCAAAGTTACCCTTGAAGATGTCGCTGTGTTTGGCGAATGCTATCCAGCCGGCGATGATTCTTTTTTTAATCTTGGTTTTTTCTTTTCTATGATATTGTATCGCTGTCCCAGATAGACGTAGCTTTCAACGTTCTCTGTCTGGTGTGTCATGTTCTACCATCATTTTGTCTTAGAAATGTTCATCTTCACTGACCTTGTTTTTTACTTTCGTCAGCGAGCTCTTGCAACATTTTTGTAGTTCGTGCGATGTAGTAGCGCATATGAGTATATCGTCGGCAAAGCGAAGATGACCGATATATTCTGCGTTTATCCTCAAGCCTCTGGTTTCACAGGTCAGTCTTCGGAATATGCTTGTCGATATTCTCGTCTTTACATGCCTGTTGGTTGCTTTGTCACACTTAGTTGGATCATCTCTGTAATGTTTTTGTTCATCGTGTCGGTGTCGTCTAGTTCTTGTAGTGTATCGAATCGATTTTGCAGTTCGATTTGGAATTCGATCATTTTTGTTCCTATTTGTGTGGTATCTACACGTGGTGATCTCTTGTTTACCAACTTCTTCCTTTCAGCCTTGACGTCTAGCTTGATGTTGCTCATTACCATTCTGTGGTCACTTCTGATGTTGACTTGGTTGATGACAGTTACGTCAGTGACCATGTCTGACCTGTTTGTCAGGATGTAGTCAATTTCGTTCTTCGTTTCTCCATTTAGGCTTTTGCACGTACATCTCCTCCCTGCTTTCTTCTGAAACATGGTATTTGTTGCAATATGTTATATTGTTTAGTTAGTTGCTAGGCGGCGCCACGGTAACTTCGTGAGTTCGTGCACGACAGTTTGATACATCGCGTGATTTGAGTTGTCTGCCATGCTAATAAAGAACCTCTGAATTGTGTTTTACATAAAGTTTCATCCTTCTACAAAGACAACACACGATGCATAGTGAAACATGGTGTCAGAACGGTAACGAGTCTACGTTCCATAGATCAATAATGCTGTAAATTCGAGCATTCTGCAATACACAATCTCGTGTAAACTTAACTTTGACAATTTTCAAATCCACACTGAGCGATAATACGGAATAATCGTTCATGTGTTGTCTACACTGGACCTGGTACTGTACGTCCATATGATCTGATATTGTCAACACTGCACATCTACAACATGAACCAACTGCAGCAAACAGTGAAGGGCCTCAAGTCATCCATAGCAACATACCATTGCCACCAAAACTCAACACCAAGGGCAATCTCGCCACAAACTGGAGGCAATGGAAAAAAATATGGGACAGTTACGAAATAGTGTTGCATCTGAAGCAGAAGTCAAACGAATACAGGGTTGCTACATTCATCACCTGCGTGGGACAGGAAGCATTGGACGTTTTCAATGGTCTCGCATTCCAGAATGATCAGGAACGTTCCGACATGAACACTATTTTGACCCTTATGGAAAGGCACTTCATCGGCGAGACTAACGTGATTTATGAAAGATACGTTTTCAACAATCGCAATCAAGAAATTCACGAAACGGTTGATGTATTCGCGACCGCACTTCGGTCGTTAATCAAGTCATGTAATTACGATATACTGAGAGATGAACTCATTCGCGACAGAATTGTGTGTGGCATCAGCAGCAATGCCAGGAGGAAACGACTGCTGCAAGAATCATCACTGACTCTAACTAAGTGTTTGGACATCTGCAGAGCCATCGAGTTGACAGACGCCAAGCTGAAAGCGATGTCGAGTGATGAAGTGCACGCATTCAAGCACTCTGCAGAGAAAAAGCGCTCGTTTAAAAAGAAAGCATACGCTACGCCACAACGCTCAACTGAAAAAGAACAACTGGCGTATGAATGCAAATTCTGCGGCTACAAACATGAAAGATTGAGAGAGAAATGCCCACCCTGGGGTAAGGAGTGCAAGCTGTGCAAATCGATGAATCACTTCGCCAGGAAGTGTCGAAAGAAATCGAGGGCCACACAGCAGCACAAAGGTCACCTACTAGACAAAGACACTGACTCTGAAATCATGGTGGTAAACAACACTTCAACCAAGTCGAAAATATTCGCACAGATGACATTGGCGGACAGGAGCTTGCGCTTCCAGATCGATAGTGGCGCCACCTGCAATGTTATCTCGAAAGGTGACCTACCTGCTACTACAACCATCAAGGAGTCTGCCAATATTATCTCGCTCTACAACATAAGCACCATGACGTCGTTGGGCAGCTCTGAGCTATGCGTAACAAACCCAAAGAATGGTGCAAGCTACAACATGACCTTTGTTGTGATAGATGCCGAGGTCACGCCGATCATCGGTTCACAATCAGCACAGGAGATGAACTTACTAAAAATCCAGCACCAAAACATCCTGAAAATTTACGACAACAACACATTGACAAAGTCGTCGATGTTCGCGTCGTACGGGGACGTGTTCACGGGTGAAGGCAAAATGGAGGGCACACTACATCTGGAAATAGACGAATCAGTCAGTGCAGTCATACTCCCTCCTCGACGCGTACCGGTCGCGTTAAAGCATCCGCTGAAGGACGAGCTAACGCGCCTACAAGAAATGGGTGTGATAGCTGAAGTTGACACACCAACTGACTGGGTGTCGAGCATGGTCATCGTGAAAAAGAAAAGCGGCAAAATAAGACTCTGCATTGATCCGAAACCGCTCAACAAAGCTCTAAAGCGCAGTCACTACATGCTACCAGTGATCGAAGACGTCATACCGGAATTGGCGTCTGCGAAGGTGTTCACTGTCTGCGATGTCAAGAATGGCTTCTGGCACGTGGAACTGGATGAACAGTCCAGTTACTTGACTACATTCCAGACACCCTATGGAAGGTACCGGTACTGCAGGATGTCTTTCGGAATCTCGCCAGCGCCAGAGTACTTTCAGCAACGGTTACATCAGGCGTTAGATAAAATCCCTGGTGTGTTCATCACAGCTGACGACATTCTCGTTGCCGGTTGTGGTGAAACGGCCGCTGAAGCTGAAGAGGACCACGACATGAAGATGGCGCAGCTACTGAATAGACGAATCAGTCAGTCCAGTCATACTCCCTCCTCGACACGTACCGGTCGCGTTAAAGCATCCGCTGAAGGACGAGCTAACGCGCCTACAAGAAATGGGTGTGATAGCTGAAGTTGACACACCAACTGACTGGGTGTCGAGCATGGTCATCGTGAAAAAGAAAAGCGGCAAAAGAAGACTCTGCATTGATCCGAAACCGCTCAACAAAGCTCTAAAGCGCAGTCACTACATGCTACCAGTTATCGAGGACGTCATACCGGAATTGGCGTCTGCGAAGGTGTTCACTGTCTGCGATGTCAAGAATGGCTTCTGGCACGTGGAACTGGATGAACAGTCCAGTTACTTGACTACATTCCAGACACCTTACGGAAGGTACCGGTACTGCAGGATGCCTTTCGGAGTCTCGCCAGTGCCCGAGTACTTTTAGCAACGGTTACATTAGGCGTTAGAGAAGATCCCTGGTGTGTTCATCATAGCTGACGACATTCTCGTTGCCGGTTGTGGTGAAACGGCCGCTGAAGCTGAAGAGGACCACGACATGAAGATGGCGCAGCTACTGAATCGATGTCGCGAAAAGAACATCAAACTGAACAACGAGAAACTGCACTGGAAACGAAGTGAGGTGGCGTACATGGGTCATCTCATAACAGCAGAGGGACTGAAAGTAGATCCAGCGAAGGTGGAGGCCATACTCAAAATGCCTCAACCACACGACAAGAAGGCGGTGCAGCGCCGCATGGGCATGGTCAACTACCTTATGAATTTCGCAAAAGGCATCTCCAATGTCACGCAACCACTCCGAGATCTCATCAAAGCCGACACTGACTTCCTCTGGGACGAATCGGTGCACGGCGCGGCGGTCGTGAAGATCAAGCAGATGTTGTCGGAGACACCAGTACTCCGATACTTCGACCCGACCGTTCCACTCACTCTGCAGTGATGCGTCCGAGAGTGGCCGTGGAGCGTGCATACTACAGAACGAGCAACCAATTGCCTATGCTTCCAGATCGCTGACAGATGCTGAGAGCAGGTATGCCCAGATCGAAAAAGAAATGCTCGCGATTATTTTTGGGTTAGAGCGTTTCGACCACTATGCATATGGCAGACCGATAAGAGTTGAATCAGACCACAAACCTCTCGAAATGATCAACAAAAAGTCACTCCAAGCAGCTCCGAAGCGACTACAACGGATGCTGTTACGAGCTCAGCGGTACGAGATCGACATCGTCTACAAAAAGAGGGCAGCACATGTATATCGCCGACACGCTCAGTCGAGCATACATGCAAGGAAACGACTTGCGCGAAGCCGTGGAAAAGGAAGTTGAGACGATCCACATGGCTGACTACCTGCCCACCTCAGACGGTAGACTCAGAGACATACAACACAACACTGAGACAGACGACACACTACAAACACTGAAAGCAGCCATTCTACAAGGCTGGCCTGAGAAGAGTTGCCTACCAACAACGATCAGAGCGTATCATGGCATACGTGACGTGCTCGCAATACAAGATGGCATCGTGTTCAGCGGAAGTCGATGTGTCATCCCATCTTCACAGCGGAGCGAAATACTCGAGAAACTACACGAAGCATACCTGGGCATCGAGGCGACAATGCGACGAGCCCGAGAGTGCGAATACTGGCCAGGAATATCAACGCAGATCAAAGACTACATATCGCAGTGTGACATTTGCTCAGCTTACCAAAGTTGCCAGACGAAAGAACCTCTCGTGTCACATCATGTCCCCGATCGCCTATGGGCAAAAGTAGGCACAGATCTCTTCGAATGCAACGATCGAAACTACATAGTGACTGTAGATTACAACAGCAGTTTTTTCGAGATCGACCGACTAGAGAACAAGACGGCTGCAGCGCTCATACCGAAGCTTAAACAACAGTTTGCGAGGCACGGTATGCCAGACGAGGTGGTGTCAGACAATGGTCCACCATACAACTCACGGGAGTTCAAAGAGTTTGCAGAACTATACCACTTCGACCACACAACCAGCTCGCCGGGTTACGCGCAGTCTAATGGAAAAGCGAAAAGTGCCGTAAAGATCTCCAAGAAATTAATGATCAAGGCAAAAGAAGCGGATACAGATCCATATCTAGCACTCTTAAACTACAGAAATACACATACGGAAGGCATGGACAGTTCCCCTGCACAAAGACTGTTTGGAAGGAGAACGAAAACCACTCTGCCCACTGCGAAAGCACTTCTGATGCCGAAAACAGTCACTAACACAGTTGAAAAGCTTGATGACAAACGCAAGAAGCAAGCTAACTACTACAACCGAAACGCAAAGCACTTGCCGTCATTAAAAGACGGTGACGTCGTGTGCATGCAGCCAGCGAAGTACAAAAGTCGATGGCATAAAGCGACAGTACAGCGGCAAGCTAACATCAGGTCGTATGATGTTGTCACAGACTACGGTACAGTGTACAGGCGAAACCGGAGACACCTGCGTCGCACGACAGCACCACCAGCGGTCCCGGACGTGACAGCTCCACGAGCCGCCGACGTGACAGACAACGCGACTGACACGGCGACAGGCGGAATACCAGTACGCCAGTGCGTCGACAAGCCGAGTGACGACCATCCTGCTATCATCACTGCAACAACTATCGAGAGACGCAGTGGAAGACAAGTGAGGAGGCCGGCACATCTCAAAGACTACGTCTAACTCTCCAAGTTGTGCATAAAAAGGGCATAATAATCCCTTTTATGGTCATTACACACCATCAGTGACGATATTGCACATACAATACGACTGTTGTGTATTTTCATGTATTGAACATTGCGATAATAATAGTAATATTGCTGTTATGTTCATTGCTATGTTCAATTTGTAATTTGTATCTCATTGTCATTTGTTATGATATTTAGTTGATTACTGTAATGCTAGCAGTTAGAAGTATTAATTTGTTTTGCATTAGAATACAGACAGTATTTCTCAGTAATTTTCGATAAAACACAAGCAGTTGTTTAGAAATATTATTTTATTTCAAGGAACATTTCTCAGTGAACATTTGGTACCAGTAAACTGTTCTAGATGTGATTATAGAATAGTTTTCTACATGTAGGAGTTTTACACTTTTGTAAAGGAAGGGAGATGTTGCAATATGTTATATTGTTTAGTTAGTCGCTAGGCGGCGCCACGGTAACGGCGTGAGTTCGTGCACGACAGTTGGATACATCGCGTGATTTGAGTTGTCTGCCATGCTAATAAAGAACCTCTGAATTGTGTTTTACATAAAGTTTCATCCTTCTACATAGACAACACACGATGCATAGTGAAACAGTATTCATGATTTTATACTTTCTTGATGTAGCCCATTCTACCAAGGTCTGTCTCTTTCGTTTCTCACACCTACGCCAAATTTGCCTGTTGCCGTCTCCAAAATGTTTGTTCGTTTCCCTACTTGCGCATTAAAGTCTCCCATCAATATCGTGTAGTGGGTAGGCTTTTCTAAGGTATCATCACGTCGTTGTAGAAGTTGTTTGTGTCTTCTTCTGAGTATTATGTTGTTGATGCATATATTTGTAGATTCGGTTACGCAGTGCAACAGTTTTGACCGGGACAACAACAGGCAGTAACCTTCAAGTTCCGTAAATGGTGACGATGATGATGAACACAAATTTTAACCCGCGAAATCGTCACATTGAACCGTGGCTGCAACTTAGCGCTCGTGTTGCGTTTACATTAGTGATTACCGAAAGATGGCAGCGGGCAGTCAACATTTTGACGAAGTACACGACGCTGATGGTAAGTTGAAAAGCTTAGATATTTTTTACAGGACATATAGTTGGTTATCGAAATATGCTGGGTTTCTCAGTGAACTGCTCCCCGACCATACCAAGTCGCATAGCTCGGTTGTTATGGGCGATAATACACGGTGGGTGGGCCGACTGAATGACGCTTGCCTTGATACTTGATGTAATAATCGCTTTAGGCTTTACAGCTGTTCACAGCTAAACTGGGATTTATGCGGTGCGTAACGTCAGGGCAGTCGAACAAAAAGAGAAAATCATGAGAAGGATGTTCAAAATAAAGAAAGAAAAACGACGAAAAACAAACAAAAGCACGGATAAAAATAAGTGGTGCACTATAATATTATAGTAGGCACTTCAACAAAAAATTTAATATCATGCTAAAACATTGAGAATGGGCTTAAATTAAAGGTAATAGGTTAAGGATCACATAACTGTTCATTTTATTAGGATACCTTTAATAGATCAAAAGATATTGCGATTTTAAGATGGAAAAACTGTGTAATTTTTGTGTATCTCTTACAATGGTAAAATGGACTCATTTTTGTGTTTTCTGTGGATAAATATTTGCTTTAAAATGTCATAACTTGTTTATTTATAGAGATATTTAAATACTGTTTTCAGGGTTTTCAAAAACATTGACCAGAGTAATAAATTTACAATATTTTTTAGTAATAATTATAACCAAATTAATGCAATTGATTAGTTAATTTTAGTAATGTAGCATGCAAACTCAACAGACCGATATGTTCCAATTAAAGGCCATAATGCCTATGATTATGAAGATATCTATACATATTATGCAATGTGTATAACCAAATTAATGATGGTAATAAATATTCATTAACAAATCAGTTAATAATAATTTAATTAGTCAATATTGGGTAATTAGCACGCGATCTCGAAAGACCGACACATTTCAGTAAAAGGCCATATTGTCCATGATTATGAAAATATTTGTATAATTTATGCATGCAGTAAACCACATTAATTATGGTAATAAATATATACATTAACCAGTCATTTCACATTAACAGTAACTTAATTAATAAGTTAATATTGGCTAATATTAGCACGCTAATGACTGACCGCTACATTTCGATGAAAGGCTGGAATGTCCATAATTATGAAGACAGTTATATAATTTATGCAATGTTTACAACCACATTAAACATTATAATAAATACACATTAACCAGTCATATAGCATTAACAGTAACATTATTAATAAGTAAATATTGGCTAAATATCACACAAACTCAACATATCAATACATGACAATGAAATACAATTGTCATACTCCTAGTTCACTGTGTCTATGTGTGACTGTGTCATGACAGGTTGGATGACTGTTGCAGGCTTTGTACACACCAGTAATCAATTGTTACTGCTTCATAATGTAATGTTCTGCATTTTAACATGAACTTTATGAACTAATGTTTACAAATTGTTCACAGTATTCTGTCGCTGAATCCAAATGCGCCAAATGCAAGATTGCTTTCTGCATTACTCCCCATGGCCCATGGGAGTCAAATCATGAAGAAATCTGCTCTGCTCATAAGTCTTTTTGTAATATTGGAAGTTGATTATCTCATGTAATGCCAGTAGGCTGCAAGATCTGTGCAGCAAGGTTCATATTTCAGTATCTTGTAAAATAACGTTGTGTTCTTCAACATGATGTCTATAAGTAATGTTCATGTCGTGTTGAATGGACACTGTTCAATCTAGATATCAGATATATAATCAGTTAGATTAAATGTGTACGTATGCAAGCAGGTGATGGGTGTCATATTCAGACGACTCTGTGGCTCTGTACCTTCGCAGTCAAACACAGATCAGCGCAAGATCAGTGTCACTGCATGTAATTGCGAACAATATCTGAAATAAAAAGGCAATTGTGAATCATATTATGATAACTGTTTTGATTCTGCATGCAAATCTTGTTAAATACTTTTCACATCCCTGCCTCTGTTACTCAAGAGAGCAGTGTGAAATTCTATTATAATGCATTAGGTCACACATAAATTCATAATAATTGTGATATTTGATATGTAAAACTGTGGTGTTTAATGTATTGCGTGTTGTCACACAATGAAACAAATGATGCTACAACTGACCAAGGCATTTATTGTTTGTGGGCAGTGTGGCAATGCATATTGGGCATGACATGGGCTGGCATATACTAGACTAGTATAGGCCACATTTCTACAAACAGAAAATCTAAATCTAGGACAAAATACGCAGAATTGACAAGGATATTATTTAAATATTATATAAATAGTACAGGTTTTGTACTTGTAGAGATTTCAATCCAAATAAATAGATTAAATCACGATCTGCCATCTGGCACCGCGCTGCAGTGACGCGCGCAAGACATAGAACTTCCAAATCATGACAAATGTGACGATTTATTGAACGGCGCAAAACCATATTGCGCAACGGAGTGCAGCACCAATTTTTTCAACACAGACTAACAAAAGCTAGTAGATGAAGCTAAACACAAAATAGTTCTGGCTATCCTCGGCTATTATAAAAATAAATGCAACTGAACATAGAGGTGATCGCAAAACAGCTGTAATATAGCTTAAATTTGGTCAATTTTCAAAATTTTAACGACATAGACAAAGTTCAACCTACCTCCGACAACGACACAGCAGTGAATGACGTCAGTGTCCGGAAAAGAGGGCGAAAACGCGATTTGAAACAAAACGATAACCGGGTGCCCGGCAAACGAGATGGCCTGCGGTGACGGCGAATCGACGCACGCGAAATGACCCAGTTTGCGGAATTCTTTGAAGTGCCTAACTATATACGTCATAAGTTTGTAGCTTTTGTCTAGAGGATGTGGACGCCATGCAAGGGTTGCATTTCCAGGAAGGCTGGCAATGATGGCGTGATGTATAGAACAGCAGATTCCCCAGGGTCATTCCTGTGCGGAACTCCTTGCCAGCACGTGTTGCTGAGGCTCCCAGTTTGGGTATTTTCCAAAGGGAGCTTGCCCAGCTTTCCTTCTGATCTATTTGTTTTTGTCCTTGTCCGAATTAGGGTAAATGAGGAACTAGGGCTGTGTCGGCTGGAGTTTATCTCCGGGGACCGGTACGGTTACCGAATTGGCCTAGACCTGATACCTGAAAAAGACAACGGCAATTTTATATATATTTCCTCTCTTCTCTCATACTTTTGGTCTTTTGTATATTTCCTTTTTCTTCTTTTTCTTTTATTTCCTCCAACAATAAACCAACCGTTGTCTAATGATCAAGATTGATCGGTCAACGTAATATACAGATACAGATATAGATGGTGGTAGTCTGTTCCATATGGATACTGCTCTGGGGTAGAATGCATATTTATGTGCATTGATGGTTGGAATTATTGTGTTGGTATATTTAAGTGGATGGTCGATTTTGTTGGAGATATGTGTGGCGTGCTGGAAACATGACGGAGGGCTGATGTTAACCATGTGGTAGTGGATTTTGTAAAACATTGATGCTTGTTGAATGAGGCGACGTGTTTGGGGCGAGTCCCTGTTGAGTTTGTTTATGAGTGGTTTATGTTTCTTTTCGCAAGTCGGAGAAAATGAATCTTGCAGCATTTCTTTGGATTTGTTTTATGCGGTTAATTTCAGTTGCTGTGGTGGGATCCCAGACTTCACTGGCATATTCAATTTGTGGTCTGACAAGGGTTTGGTAAGCTTTTTCTTTGACATTTTGTGAGCAAGGTGACAGTGTTCTTCTTAAGAGTCCAAGTGTATATGGCTGGCTGTGGTGGTTATTTTGGTGCATTGGTCATTCCATCTTAGGTCATGTGATATTGTGACTCCAAGGTAGTCGTGCTTTTGAACATGGTTTAGTGATTTTCCCAGTAATTAATATTGATATAGTTTGTGGTTTCGTTTGCGTGTGATGGTGAGGACTGCGCATTTCTTAACATTGATGTTCATTGCCCACTTCTTAGACCAGGTTGTGAGGGTTTCTAAATCGTTTTGTAATATGTGTTGATCTTGTGTATTCTTTATTTCTCTGCATAGGATGCTTTCGTCTGCAAAGAGTTTAATTGTTGAATAAATTTGTTCCTTGATGTCGTTTATGTATATAATGAATATTGCCGGCCCCAGGACAGATCCTTGAGGGACTCCAGAAGTGACATTAGCCCAGGAAGAATGTGTGCCATTGACTGACACAGATTGTTTACGCTGGGATAAGAAGCTATTGATCCAGCCAAGAGTGTTGTTTCGGATGCCGTAGTAGTTTAATTTATCTGATAGTGATAGGTGGTGATGAGCAACTTTATCAAATTTATGCTGATTTCGGACCACCATTTTGAATTGCTGTAACCGGTGCCACTGTTTTGGACTCTTACTTGGTTATGAGATTGCTGGAATAGACCTCTAAGAGCTGGAGCTAGTTCATTTGCAACAATCTTAAAGAAACGAGGTGACATTTCATCAGGACCGCATGCTTTTGATGGGCTTAAGTTAGATAATTGTTTGGCTATTCCGGCAGTTGTGATGTGTAAATGAGGAATGGAGGCATATGGAGGTGGACCTTTACTGTGCATTTGTGTATGTGTCTGCTTGTTAAATATGCTTTAGAAGTGCATGTTCAATGCCTCCGCCTTATCGTGATCTGTGCTGCACATTTTATTAGAAGTCTTAAGTGTTGGGATTCCTAGGTTTTCTGTGCGAGTGAATTTTATGTATGACCAGAAAGATTTAGGGTTTTCAGTCATATTCTTGCCCGTTATGTTGTTGACATAATCATGGTGCTTTGAGCAGATACATTTGGTAACATAGTTGCGATATTCACGATAGGCTTTCCAATCTGATGGGGTGTTTGTTTTATGGGCTTTTGAGAACAATTTATTACGTTTTCTCATCTTATGCTTGATTTCAGGTGTTATCCAAGGCAGATTTTGTTTTCCTTTGGTGAATTTGGATGGAACATTGTCATCCACAATCTTGTCCAGTCCATTTCTAATTGTTTCCCAGTTTGTGTCAACTAAATGTTCTTCAGGGTTTGAGGCTAAGAAGTTGTTGACGAAATCATGCACTTTGGTTTGCAGTGTTTGGGGTCAATTCTGTTATATCAAATGTTAATATCAAACAGTACAATGCAATGGTCAGACATGCCTGGAAGCACCTGTATGTTGTCTATGAGATTAGGGTTTGATGTAACCAGAAGGTCCAGGATGCTATTTGAGACAGGTCTTGTGGTGCTGGTAACTAGTTGTGAAAGCGAGTTATCAAGTAAGAAGTCAATTAATTACTCATGCATTGCTTTAGTGTTAGTATTTGTTGTCAACCAGTCGGTCCAGTTCATATCTGGTAGATTGAAGTCCCCTCCAGTTATTAAGTTTGGGTGCTGGCGTGAGTTTTTATTGATAGTCTTGGCTACTGGTGAGATTAAGGCGTCTAATGACTGAGTTTTGTTGCCTGGTGGTCTATAATAACTGGCCAGATATAGCGGTTTAGAGTGACTGAATTGCACGCTTGCCCAGATAATTTCACAGTTTTCGCCTAATTCAGGTTCATCAGAGGTACTGAGGGGGTCTTTGGTGGCAATAAAGACTCCTCCTCCATTTGCAACACAATCTTTGCGGTAGACGGTGTAGTTTTCTGGCAATAGTTCATATGTTGCCATATCGCTATCTAATTTGGATTCACAACCCAATACGAGTTCTGGTTGGTGTTGATCGATTGTTGCACGGAAGGCTGCTTGTTTAGTCGCGCTTTTGATACTGTTACAATTTATGATCATTGCCCTGAGGCCATGTTTTTTGTTTTTGATGGTAGGCGTGTTACGAGTACCAGACGAACTTTTGGATGGAGTTGAGGTTTTCGGGTGCATATTATCTTCATCATTGATACAATCATTGTCATTGGTGTCATCAAGTTCAAAGAGCAGAGAAAAGGGGCTTGTAGTGGCGACTGACTGGGTTTGAGATATTGACGATTCAAAATTTGGAAAACCACATTTGCAGCAGATCCATGAGAAACTTGATATGTTTTTCATGATGTCTATGCACTTGGTATGGTACCAGAGATAACATTTGTTGCACAGGAGTGCTCTGTCATCTTCCTTTACTTCATCTCTGCATACTCCACAAAGATTCAGTACAACTATGGAGATTAAATGGTCCAGGATTTGTTTCGATTTGGCCAGCAAGAAGTATGATCAATAAAACGATAAACACTAGAACCAGTAAAAGACACGACTGCACCTGGTGTAGGCGCACGAGCAACCATCAGCAAACGACACTGTCTAGACTAAGTCTAAGTGTCTTCTCTAATAATAGTATCTGGGCCTAGACAGGTGCCCTGACTCTAGTCTAGACCTAGAATTACCGATCGCGTTTTCTTCTTTCTTTAATCCACTGCCGTCATTAATGACTATTTCGTGGATGGTGCTGCGATGTGTGCGCACAGAATGTATACACTAAGACTAACACAAAGAATACTGTGGCAGTGCTGGTTAGAAATATTATATTAATAAAATCATGTGCAAGTGCTGGTTAAAACAGGGGTCACTCTTTTAATCATTTAAATGTTTCATGCTGCCCGTCCATGTAAAAACACATATGTAAACATGCACCTTATGTCAATATTGTCAAACATACTTTCAAACTAACATCAGCCCCTTTTTCACTGTAGTCAAGTTTAGATCCACACTGCTTGCTAATTTACCTGACCTTTGACAACAGTCTCTTGTCTCTAGTATACCTGTACATCAGACCAAGTCACCAACCCCTTTTACTGGGGTAGCATGAAACTCCCTCCTACAGTTACACCCATTCACCACCAGTCTGAGTGCCATACAGAATGAGGCTGTCATGGCTGTCTTTTATTTAGGTAGCCTAAATTGTTTCACTGTTCACGCCGGCTAGGGTGTTCCTGTATGGTTAGGTCACTAACTTAAGACTGTAACCCTACCCCTAGACTACACCTAGGCTAACCTGCCTAGGGTGAGACACATGTATTGTTTCTAAAAGTAATGAGTAATGGACCAGCAGTCATCCTTGCAAGCCAGGGGTGGTAGTTAACAGCCATATAAACTGGTCATGTGATCACAATTAGATCATCACCAATTAAGGTAAAATAATGTTATATACTCGTGTTTACTAAAGATCGTAACAATTAACTAAGTCTAGGTTCATGGGGAGTGCAGTGGCTAGGGCTTCAGACTCTCGACCGAGAGAACCAGGGCAAGTTCAATCACTCTACGTTGCTCCAGTTCACTCAGCTGTATGAATGAGTACCTGGCTGTAGACAGTGGTGGATATTTGTGTATGAATAGTCTTTGTGCATTAATTGCAGCATGGCAAGCTGCTTCCCAGAGAAGTCGAGATTGTGTTCAACTGAACATGTCTGCCGGAGAGTAAAGTGCTTTGAGCAGTCCTGAGGACTGGCTACTGCGACATCTAAGAACTTACCTTTATCTTTACTAAAGAAAGAAATTCACAAAGAACGGATGATTGGTCCCAACTACTATTTAATTAATGGTACCCCATTATTCACCAGATGAAGTACCTCATTATAATTATTCTCATTATGCCTGCAACTGTCTTGAGAGTCCACCTGTCATGGGAGACCACTTGTCTTGAGAGACCACCTGTCATGGGAGACAACCTGTCTTGTGAGACCACCTGCCTTGGGAGACCACCTGCCATGGGAGACCATCTGTCTTGAGAGAACACCTGTCTTGAGAGACAACCTGACTTGGGAGACCATCTGTCTTGAGAGACCACCTGTCATAGGAGACCACTTTTCTTGAGAGACCACCTGTCATGGGAGACCACCTGCCTTGGGAGACCACCTGCCATGGGAGACAACCTGTCTTGAGAGACAACCTGCCTTGAGAGACCATCTGTCTTGAGAGACCACCTGTCTCGATAGACCACTTTGGCAAGGCGGTTGTCCAAGATAGGTTCTACATTTAACACAATTTTAACATAAAATGTTATGAAGATATTGTGTTCAAGCACTTCAGGACAGTCAATATGTTTATGGTTTATGCAATATAACATGATTTTCCAATAACAATGATTATGCTTTGTACCTTCAGAAGGGTCTAAGTTGAAATACACGGTATGCACCAGTAATGAAATAAAAGCACAGGGTGTCATCCTGTCCGTTCAGTGATTCTTGTATTTGTAGTGCCAAAGAAAATTCGACCAACCCTAGAGCTACTAGTGAAGCGCCATCTGCCCCCTGACGCCTTCAAATGGCCACATGAGAAAATGTAGGTACATTAAAGTCAGACAGCTTGCAATTAATCTGCTTGCCAGGTAATGTTGGTGGACCTATTTAGTATTCTGAATTGAAATTTCCAATCCATTACCTTGATTTGCATTTGACTGGGAATAGTGATAGCCACTTAATTTATATAAATTATATATATATATATATATAATTTATCGTGTTTGTATCAATATAAAGTCGATTCGATTTCTGTTCCGACCATCTGGTGTTGTCCAAGTGTACAATCTTCTTTGATGTTGTTTGAAGAAAGTATTAGTGATCATCAGTTCATTCTCTATGATAAACTCTGGCGAATGGGGAGACTGGCAAACGAAAGAGCTGTCTATAGACAATCCATCAAGGCTGCAACGTCCGGAAATAAATAAGCAAACCCAACCGACCATATAATTCATGTATAAATGATTCTGTCCTGTTATGGCCACAGCCATTAGATATATGGTGTAGAAAAATGCTGTTATACAGTGTATTATTATTTTTCACTTTATTTAATCTTCACCAAATGTAAGACTGGGTTTATTAGGTGTAGTTTGTGCCACACAACATGAGCTGGAGCTATGGACTACAGACAGTCGTGGATATTTGTGTACAAATAGTCTACGCACATTAATTGCAGCATGGCTGGATGCTTCCCAGAGAAGTTGAGATGGTGTTCGATTGAACAGGTCTACCAGGGAGTAAAGTGTAAAGTACTTTGAACAGTCCTGAGGACTGGATATTGCGCTATATAACAACTTACCTTTCCCTTTTCTGAAGAATGTTCGAATTTAATTGATAAAGTTCGTAATAGGTACCTGTATATGAAAGTGGAGTTTTCATGCTACTAAATCTTCATGTTCTTCAGTGTTTCAGCGCTGGACACCATTACACATGTGAGACTGGACAGAGAGAATCTGGCCTACATCGACAACTTTGAACTACTGGGGGAACGTGTAACAAATCTATACCTGCAGAAGGTAACACAGATCTCAATTGCATTTTAGAAACTGAAAGCAATCTGGCACACTGGGTTATCTGTGGTAAAGAGAAAGTTACCCATCTCATTTGGTGTTATATACAGAAAGTGATTCATCTCCGAAAGATTCATGTTATCTGTTATAGAGAGAAAGGAAATGCAGTTCATCTCACATTATCTGTTATCACGAGAAACTTAAGGTTATTCATATCTAATTATGTCTTATACAAATAATATAATGTTAAAGTGGTTCACCTCATGGTATCTGTTGTTAAGGGGGTGAAAATGTGTGATGTATCTTATTTCTAAGACAGTTCAATTGATGATGTTGTGGTACATCTCAAATGGACAAATGAGAAATGCACAAACAAGAAGTTTCCTTCACAAATGAAATATACAATTTTACCTGTTCTCATCTGTATCAAGGTTACACATAAGGATATCAAACATAACATGTTTCCACAAATGCAAGTATTTACTGTTGATATTTAATATGCAGCATCAGTAAGATTGTGTAGATGAAACTATGTAGATGTACATTCTGAAATCATTCTGAAAACGGCAATAGAATTGATTTGGCCAAATTCTTCAACAATATCTTAATACAGAAGTTCCCAAACTGGAGTATGTGTATGCCTGGGGGTATGCGAAGGGTCTGCTGAAAGTAAGGATTTCGCCATCTTGTGTGCTGCTCGTGGTTGGGCTTTCCACCAAAGACGGAGACTTCAAGAAAGAGTTCTTGGAATTCATAAAGAAGAGCAAAGGTGTCTACCAAGAGGACTCCAAAATGGTTTTGAGGTCGAGTGATTATTGTGCGACAACGTGCGCACTTGTACGTGGACGATACGCTGGGTTTGCTTTGTAGTTTTCCCAAGTGAATGAAGGAGGTGATATGTTTTACCATTCAAAATTATTTCAATGTATGACCTATATCAAAGGTGCCCCACCAGAGCTAAGAGTGTACCTTGATGATGTTGCCAGTATGTAAATACCACTAATTCCAGCGCTCCCAATACTCGATTCTTCTTTTGCCAAGACTTATGGGGACCAAAAGATGCCGCTCTTCCACACCGCAGTCTACTAACTATTGTGAAGAACTTGGAATTAAAGAGGAATGGCTAAACGATGAGACCGCTGAATTGTTTGACCACATCTATAAGGAGAACCAGTAGGAGGACAGTTGGAGTTCCTGAATGACTCCACCATCTCCATGATGCTCTTGAACATCTTCCCCTGGCCAATTTACCAGTAGGAGGACAGTTGGAGTTCCTGAATGACTCCACCATCTCCATGATGCTCTTGAACATCTTCCCCTGGCCAAGTTACCAGTAGGAGGACAGTTGGAGTTCCTGAATGACTCCATCATCTCCATGGTGCTCTTGAACATCTTCCCCTGGCCAAGTTACCAGTAGGAGGACAGTTGGAGTTCCTGAATGACTCCACCATCTCCATGATGCTCTTGAACATCTTCCCCTGGCCAAGTTACCAGTAGGAGGACAGTTGGAGTTCCTGAATGACTCCATCATCTCCATGATGCTCTTGAACATCTTCCCCTGGCCAAGTTACTATTAGGAGGACAGTTGGAGTTCCTGAATGACTCCATCATCTCCATGATGCTCTTGAGCATCTTCCCCTGGCCAAGTTACCAGTAGGAGGACAGCTGGAGTTCCTGAATGACTCCATCATCTCCATGATGCTCTTGAACATCTTCCCCTGGCCAAGTTACTATTAGGAGGACAGTTGGAGTTCCTGAATGACTCCACCATCTCCATGATGCTCTTGAACATCTTCCCCTGGCCAAGTTACCAGTAGGAGGACAGTTGGAGTTCCTGAATGACTCCACCATCTCCATGATGCTCTTGAACATCTTCCCCTGGCCAAGTTACTATTAGGAGGACAGTTGGAGTTCCTGAATGACTCCACCATCTCCATGATGCTCTTGAACATCTTCCCCTGGCCAAGTTACCAGTAGGAGGACAGCTGGAGTTCCTGAATGACTCCATCATCTCCATGATGCTCTTGAACATCTTCCCCTGGCCAAGTTACTATTAGGAGGACAGTTGGAGTTCCTGAATGACTCCACCATCTCCATGATGCTCTTGAACATCTTCCCCTGGCCAAGTTACCAGTAGGAGGACAGTTGGAGTTCCTGAATGATTCCATCATCTCCATGATGCTCTTGAACATCTTCCCCTGGCCAAGTTACCGGTAGGAGGAGAGTTGAAGTTCCTGAATGACTCCATCATCTCCATGATGCTCTTGAACATCTTCCCCTGGCCAAATTACCGGTAGGAGGACAGTTGGAGTTCCTGAATGACTCCATCATCTCCATGATGCTCTTGAACATCTTCCCCTGGCCAAGTTACCAGTAGGAGGACAGTTGGAGTTCCTGAATGACTCCATCATCTCCATGATGCTCTTGAACATCTTCCCCTGGCCACGTTACCAGTAGGAGGACAGTTGGAGTTCCTGAATGACTCCATCATCTCCATGATGCTCTTGAACATCTTCCCCTGGCCACGTTACCAGTAGGAGGACAGTTGGAGTTCCTGAATGACTCCATCATCTCCATGATGCTCTTGAACATCTTCCCCTGGCCAAGTTACCAGTAGGAGAACAGTTGGAGTTCCTGAATGACTCCATCATCTCCATGATGCTCTTGAACATCTTCCCCTGGCCAAGTTACCAGTAGGAGGACAGTTGGAGTTCCTGAATGACTCCATCATCTCCATGATGCTCTTGAACATCTTCTCCTGGCCACGTTACCAGTAGGAGGACAGTTGGAGTTCCTGAATGACTCCATCATCTCCATGATGCTCTTGAACATCTTCCCCTGGCCAAGTTACCAGTAGGAGAACAGTTGGAGTTCCTGAATGACTCCATCATCTCCATGATGCTCTTGAACATCTTCCCCTGGCCAAGTTACCAGTAGGAGAACAGTTGGAGTTCCTGAATGACTCCATCATCTCCATGATGCTCTTGAGCATCTTCCCCTGGCCAAGTTACCAGTAGGAGGACAGTTGGAGTTCCTGAATGACTCCATCATCTCCATGATGCTCATGAACATCTTCCCCTGGCCAAGTTACCAGTAGGAGGACAGTTGGAGTTCCTGAATGACTCCATCATCTCCATGATGCTCTTTGTTGTGATTCATACCACTTTGGCTCTCCATACAACGCCCATACTTGGTGCATGCGCAGTGGCGCCGACACAGGAATCCTCCATCTTGAATAAATCCTCGTTTTAAGTTCACAAGGCTCGTTACGTCAATATGTTGATTCTATACATAAGTAACGTACTATTGAATATATAGACAACATAACACATCATGGTGTCAGCGCGGACGAAACACAAGGCCTACATAATTTAGATTGACGTCGCAATGGTAGCGCAGCGACTCAACCCAAGTCGACAAGAGTCAAGACCGAACGCCAAACTGACAGAAGCGAAAACATTGTCATTGAAATCCGAATGCAATCACCAGCGTCGTGCGGTAACGTAAACCCTATGTGCCAACGCCAGCAGACAAGGCAGGAGGAATTTCATTCTTTATGAGACCATAATATGGTCATTGTCATTGAACATTAAAATAAATAAAGATACGATTCAAGCCTACGGCTAAGCATACAACGTACCGACATCATGGCGGAAATGGCTGGATTGTCCGCACCAACAATGGACTGGGCGTCGACAGATGTACCACAGGCATTAAAAAAATTCAAGACCATGTGCCAACTCATGTTTGAAGGTCCCCTTGTTGAAAAAACTGAAACTGTGAAAGTGAAATACCTACTTCTATGGTCTGGGGAGGAAGGCATTGAAATTGCTAGCACATGGGACCTATCTGACACCGAATCAAACACACTATCGGTGTATTGGGACCGGTTCGGAAAATATGTGGCCCCAAAAAGCAACTTCAGAATTGCTAGATTCAAACTGAGATCAATCAAACAAGAAAATGGGGAAAGTGTTGATGCATTTATGAAAACAGTACGCATTTTGGCACGAGAATGCAAATATGCAGATACCAATGAACACATGCTGGACACTCTCATATTTGGCACTAACTCGGAGCGTGTACAGTCAAAACTCATCCAACGAGACGAAACATTATCATTAGACGAAGCCATTGACATAGCCAGAACGGAAGAAGCTACAAAACAGCAACTACAAAACCTTAGAGCCGAATCGAACATTCATGCAATGAGCAACCGTAGGCCACAGGCACAACGCAAATCATGGCAGAGTGCAGCCAACTACAGCACAACACAGGATGGGAGGTCTAAGCAAAACCCAGGGCGCACAGTACAACAGTACGACAGTAGTCACTGTGGTCATTGTGGAAGACACGGGCGGTTTTATACAAACGCCCTCGAAGAATGTCCCGCATACGGATCTACGTGCCGTGGCTGTGGCAAGGCAAACCATTGGATAAAGATGTGCATTGGCAGTGCCAAAGACGCCAGAGCACAAAGGCCGACCCGTCCGACAATGGCAAAAAAAGCAAGGCATACACACCCTCGAAAACACGAAGGGCAGTGACAACCAGAGTGAACTGTACTTCGACAAGCTTGAAATAAACACACTGGGGAAAGCTGGGAACACTGAAAGTACGCAGGCTCTAGTGCAATTGACAGTTCAGTCTCCGCAGTGCACAAATCAGCTCACTTGCAAACTTGACACAGGTGCCGAAGGAAACGTCATACCACTCACCACTTACAAGACAATGTCTCCACGCTGCAACGTAACGCAAGATGGCATTCCCACGAATCTGCATCCATCTAACATGCGGATCACTGCATACGGAGGACATACGGTTACACACTATGGCACATGCAAGCTTCAAGTTACACATCGAGACGAATCAGTAGTAAGCACGTTTCACGTTGTGAAATCAAGTGGACCTGCTATCATTGGTCTTCCGACATGCAGAGCTCTGAAGCTAGTAACATTAAACTACGCCATGAACATCGACCCTACTGCGGAACGACACACAGACACCACAGCACCTGTGCCCGCCTGCACTACTCGGCCGAAAGGGGATGAAGCGGCAAAAGCACGAATACTGAACGACTACGCAGATGTGTTCGATGGAATTGGGTGTTTCGAAGGGGAATATCACGTCACACTCGACCCAACTGTGCCGCCAGTAGTGCACTCTCCACGCCGTGTGCCAGTAGCACTACGCGAAACCCTGAAAGAGGAACTTGATACACTTATCCAACTGGGCATCATAGCCAAAGTTGATCGCCCAACAGACTGGGTAAACTCGTGTGTATGTGTTACCAAGCCAAACGGAAAGCTTCGATTATGCTTGGATCCAAAGGACCTGAACAAGGCAATAAAAAGACCACACCACTTCACACCAACGCTCGACGATGTGCTCCCGAAGCTCAATGGGGCACAGTTCTTCACTATCCTCGACGCCCGGAGTGGGTACTGGAACATCAAGCTGGACGAAGAAAGCTCCTACCACACAACCTTCAACACACCTTACGGGCGACACAGATTCATGAGGTTGCCATTCGGGCTGAATTGCGCCCAAGATGTATTCCAAAAGAAGGTTGACGAAACGTTCAGCGACATACCCGGAGTTACCGGCATATCGGATGACATCGTCGTTGTGGGCTACAAGTCAGATGGCAGCGATCACGATGCGAATCTGACAGCAGTACTGGAACGAGCAAGAGCCACCGGTTTACGTTTCAATGAGAAGAAGATGGTCGTCCGGTGCAAACGCATTCCGTTCTTTGGAAACATCATTGGTGCAGAGGGCATCGAACCAGACCCAGAGAAGGTGACCGCGATATGCAACATGACAGCACCGACAGATGTCAAGGAACTACAGACCTTTCTCGGATTGGCGAACTATCTGGGAAGATTTACCCCACATCTAGCTGCACTGTCGGCACCACTCAGAGATTTGTGCAAGACGGACGTTCCCTACGACTGGGGACCAGAACACGATGCTGCGTTTTCTGACATGAAGAAGACTATATCTTCC
The DNA here is from genome assembly GCA_963995525.1 of Escarpia spicata. Taxonomy (NCBI): domain Eukaryota; kingdom Metazoa; phylum Annelida; class Polychaeta; order Sabellida; family Siboglinidae; genus Escarpia; species Escarpia spicata. The sequence goes on along the minus strand of OZ023205.1, from coordinate 66,127,142 downwards.
AGTGAGGTGCTCCGATACTATGACAGTACTAAGCCGCTCATCATTCAAGTGGATGCTTCACAGAGGGGACTCGGTGCTGCACTGCTGCAAGACAATGGCCCCATTGCATTCGCCAGCAAGTCGCTCACCGAAACAGAAAGTCGCTACTCCAACATTGAGCGCGAAATGCTGGGCATCGTGTTTGGACTTGAGCGGTTCCACCAATACGTCTATGGACGGCACGTGCAAGTGCACACAGACCACAAACCGCTGGAGTCTATCTACAGCAAACATCTGATCGCTGCCCCGCCCAGGTTGGCACGTATGCTACTCCGCATACAGCAGTACGACGTGAACATCAAGTACGTTCCTGGTAGTGATATCAAACTAGCAGATGCACTCTCCAGGGTAAACCCATGTAACACAGGACCTATCCAAGGTCTCGACCTATCTGTGCACGAAGTACACATGCATCTGAACGCGAGCCCAACTCGAATCGTGGAAATTCGCGAGGAAACAACGAAGGACAACACCTTACATGCGCTGCGTGAAATCATATCACTCGGTTGGCCAGAGAACAGAGCTCAATGCCCGGCGCACCTGATGCCCTTCTGGAATTTCCGAGACGAACTGAGTGTTGAAGACGGGCTGGTGCTGAAAGGTCAACGCATTGTCTTACCAAGGTCTCTACACGCCGCCGCACTAGAACAGATCCATTACGCACACCAAGGTGCCGAAAAATGCAAGCTTCGCGCAAAGACAGCGGTCTTCTGGTGTGGAATCAATCATGACATTGACGAAATGGTCCAGTCGTGTGCACCATGCCAGCAACATCAAGTTGCCAACACGAAAGAGACACTGATCCCACACGACGTGCCAAAACACGCCTGGCACACTCTGGCTACCGATCTATTCCATTGGAACGGTACAGAGTATCTGCTAATCGCCGACTGCTACGGCAAGTTCCCGATCGTACGAAAACTGAGCAACATCAGCTCTAACACTGTCATCAATCAACTTAAAGGAATCTTCGACGAACATGGAATTCCGGAAAGACTGATTTCTGACAACGGTACGCAATACAGCTCTGAAGAGTTCCGGGTCTTTAGTGCGAGATACGGGTTTGAGCACGTCACAAGCTCACCATTGTATCCACAGTCGAATGGGTTCATAGAACGGACAGTTCAAACAGTCAAAAAACTGTTCACAAAGGCGAAGGAAAGCGGCAGTGACCCTCATTTGGCGATGTTGTGCCTCAGGACAACCCCAATCGACCACAACCTGCCATCCCCGTGCGAACTTCTTAATGGTAGACGATACAAGTCAAATCTACCTACAGTCTCATCACGCTCGAATGGAGATGTAAATGCATATCTGCAACAACGACAAGATGGATATAAGGCATACCATGACCGCACGGCGACGGAACTCGCACCTCTATCCCCACAACAGACTGTGCGAATGCTGAATCCGACTCGGAAAACGTGGGACCTGGCCAAGGTCACCAGCAAGGCGAGATCGCCCAGATCGTACAACATTCTGACAGAACAAGGCGCTGCATACAGACGCAATCGGCGACACTTGCGTAACACACAAGAAACATGGAAAGAACAAGCCTCGAACGATGATGTAGATGACGGCGTCGAAGATGATCAAGTGGCTGTACATCCCAGTGCGATCCTGCAACCCGAATCGCCAGTGACAGCCAGCCACACGCAACATGTTGAGGCAAGGCGATCCAGTCGAATGATCAAGCCGCCAAATAGATTGGACATATAATTACCGCACACTGGCATATCGAATGAACCCTAATTAATAGTTATTGTTACAAGACTTTTTGTTTATTATTTAACGAAGGGAGATGTTGTGATTCATACCACTTTGGCTCTCCATACAACGCCCATACTTGGTGCATGCGCAGTGGCGCCGACACAGGAATCCTCCATCTTGAATAAATCCTCGTTTTAAGTTCACAAGGCTCGTTACGTCAATATGTTGATTCTATACATAAGTAACGTACTATTGAATATATAGACAACATAACACATCACTCTTGAACATCTTCCCCTGGCCAAGTTACCAGTAGGAGGACAGTTGGAGTTCCTGAATGACTCCATCATCTCCATGATGCTCTTGAACATCTTCCCCTGGCCAAGTTACCAGTAGGAGGACAGTTGGAGTTCCTGAATGACTCCATCATCTCCATGATGCTCTTGAACATCTTCCCCTGGCCAAGTTACCAGTGGGAGGACAGTTGGAGTTTCTGAATGACTCCATCATCTCCATGGTGCTCTTGAACATCTTCCCCTGGCCAAGTTACCAGTAGGAGGACAGTTGGAGTTCCTGAATGACTCCACCATCTCCATGATGCTCTTGAACATCTTCCCCTGGCCAAGTTACCAGTAGGAGGACAGTTGGAGTTCCTGAATGACTCCACCATCTCCATGATGCTCTTGAACATCTTCCCCTGGCCAAGTTACCAGTAGGAGGACAGTTAGAGTTCCTGAATGACTCCACCATCTCCATGGTGCTCTTGCACATCTTCCCCTGGCCAAGTTACCAGTAGGACAGTTGGAGTTCCTGAATGACTCCATCATCTCCATGATGCTCTTGAACATCTTCCCCTGGCCAAGTTACCAGTAGGAGGACAGTTGGAGTTCCTGAATGACTCCATCATCTCCATGATGCTCTTGAACATCTTCCCCTGGCCAATTTACCAGTAGGAGGACAGTTGGAGTTCCTGAATGACTCCATCATCTCCATGATGCTCTTGAACATCTTCCTCTGGCCAAGTTACCAGTAGGACAGTTGGAGTTCCTGAATGACTCCATCATCTCCATGATGCTCTTGAACATCTTCCCCTGGCCAAGTTACTAGTAGGACAGTTGGAGTTCCTGAATGACTCCACCATCTCCATGATGCTCTTGAACATCTTCCCCTGGCCAAGTTACCAGTAGGAGGACAGTTGGAGTTCTTGAATGACTCCATCATCTCCATGATGCTCTTGAACATCTTCCCCTGGCCAAGTTACCAGTAGGAGGACAGTTGGAGTTCTTGAATGACTCCACCATCTCCATGATGCTCTTGAACATCTTCCCCTGGCCAAGTTCTCATCTAAGATGGGCGTGTTGTATCAGAGTCTGGATGACATGCCCGTGGCGGATTGAGGCCATTGTTGATTCTTCGTCCATATATTTATGTGAACACAGATTCTCAGCATTGTTCAGCGTGAAGACCAAACTTTAAGCTCGACTGTCATGGATGACTTGTTTCACAAATTAAGTCCTAGCTAGTTTTTTGGTATTTAGTTTTCTCATTAATAAAATGATGTGTTATCGTTGAACTATGTAGAATATTGTTTTTTATAGAGTACATGTAGAGCATATATATTTCATGTTAAAATTATAGGGACACCCTGACGATTGTCTCAGACTTCAGGGGGTACGCAGGGAGAAAAAATTGGGAACCACTGTCCTAATAGGTACAAAAAGAGAGATCACATTGATACACTGAACTAAGTGTTTACAGTCTGTATAACTTTGTAGTGTAAACTAACTGTACATGTATTTTTATTTGAGGAATCATTAAAGTGTTTGTTGCACCCTCTGGTTGCAGAACCAGATTGAGAAAATCGAGAACCTCGAAATTCTCCGAGGCCTTCAGTTTCTAACACTCGGAGCAAATAGGATACGCAAGATTGAAGGACTCACTCGGCTACCAAAACTTGGCTTTCTTGACCTCTCAGAAAACCTCATCGAAACATTTGACATTGGTATGTTCGTTGGAACTATTTACTAAACAAGCTTAAATGTAGACAGACATTAATTATGTAAGACTTTGCCTAACATCGTGCAGAGAATCAAATACTTTTGTTTTTGTAGCCAACTACTGTGCACCATTTTTTTAGTTCTTAGTTATCATTTGCCATCATGCCATGACACATTTTTAGAAAACTCCCAAACCGTCACTTTTCTGGTTCCAGATATAGCATCACGATTATATCTTATAGAAGGTTTTATAACTGTTTTAAGTCAAACTGTATTATTATTTAAAATCAGATACCCATTCATTGTAACATTTGTTAGAATATGTTAATACTAATAGAAGTGCTAATTATCATAGCCTGGACCTGCTATTAAAGCACCGGTTTTACATCTGACGAAACTGATACATTATAAACCTAAGACAGACTTAAACTTGTTATTTAAACTATTTAGGGAGTTCACTACATTGGAGGAAACATGTTTATTCTTGATTTTTCTTTAAAACATTTTATGAAACTTTCCATGCATTATCAGATGAGCCACTTTTTATTGTATTTAATTTAACACGTTTTTACTTTAATTATCACCCGTACATTCCTAATTGATCTCCCCATTTTCTGTCTACAGATGAGCTGCCTCAGTCTTTGATTATTCTTGATCTTCGGGGAAATCCATGCAGACAGTTGGATGACTACAGGTAAGAACTCTCCCGTAGTGGAGGCATCTTCTTCTTGGTTGAGTACTGGCCAACACTCCTTTGGATCGAGTCACATGGTCAGGGTTGGGTGCGCATGCAAGTTGGATTATTAGTTGTGTATTAAGGCTTGTCTGAATTTATGTGGTTCTGTAATGTTGACTATTGCATCTGGTAGGGAATGTTGTTCGGGGGAAATAAGAAAATTTGTAACAGTTCTTGCTGGTGTGGATAATGTTGAATGCTTCGCTATTTAGATGCCGTGATAGGCGTTGTATGGGCTGGAGGTGTTAGACAGGCAAGGATAGATGACCATAGATGGCTTAGTGGAATATGGTGAGGCGTCTGTTTGTTCGTCTGATTGTTAGTTGTTCTAGGTTTATATTTTTTACATTTCTGACACGCATCCAGTTTCTCTGTATGTATAATCATTGAGGCAAAAGTGAGCTGCCCGTCTTTGGACCGTTTCTATTTTGTTGATGAAGACCTGGGTGTGGGGGTCCCACGCGGATGATGAGTATTCTAGGAGTGTTCGGACAACGGTTGTGTAAGCAGTTGTTTTGATGTTTTGGGGCACGAGTAGAGATTGCGTCCGATAGATACTAGGGTACGGTTTGCTGAGGTTGTCATTTGATGGATGTGTTTATTCCAGGTGAAATCTTTGGCGATACATACTCCTAGATAGGGATGGCTGTCGGTTTCCTGTAGTGTTTCCTAGAGTATAATCAAAATGTTTTACGTTTCTTGCATGGGTTAGTCTCATAACAAAGCATTTTTTTTGGTTAAAGTGCATCTGCCAGTCATGTTCCCAGTTTGCTAACTCATTTACGTCTGTCTGTACTCATTGCTCCATTTGAGCAGGCTTTCATTCAGAGCCTGCGTGTTAGCTCTGTGGTACATGTATATTTTGCGTGGTTTTTGCCTGGGTTTGCAGCTGTTTATGATAATGATTATTGGGATGCCATCGTGATCACTTACTCCTGGTACTACTGTAGCTCTTTCAACAAGGGTGGGGTAGTTGTGAAGAACAAGTCCAAAGTGTTGTTTATTCTGGTGGGTTCGCATACAACTTGTTCAAGTTCAAAGTCATTGGCAATTTCAAGTAGCATTTTGGATAAGCCGGGAGCAGCCTGGCTTTGTGCTTAGTAGGTCTCAATCTACGTTGGATTGATAAAACATAGATAGATTATATGTAGTACTAATTTATTTGTAAACACTACAGCTAATGACCATATATTATTAAATAATCATATCCGAGAATATTCAAACTGCCTATACATTCTAACGGATGGACGTTTAGAAATGTGACGAATTTGATTCAGTTCCATCAACTGTATAAACAAATATCTTACTGCTTAGTTTGTATCCAGTGATTCCTGTCCACTTATACCAACAGATCCAGATTTAAGAACCAGTTTTGTGGACTAACATTGCCCTCCTGAAATGAGATACCTGATGGCATCTATTTATATTGTATCTTATACTGTTTTATCTCAACAGAAACTTGTTTTTATCTCTCCAGTCTCCAGATAATTGGGCAGAATTTCTCATAATTGTTTATCAACGATGTGACTCACCTTTAGCTATGTTGGTGCAAAATGCCAAAAGATTGGTCTGAAGTAACCAGAGAAATGACATAGAATGTTACAATAGGTCAAACAATATTATCTTTCACATTTCAAGAAACTAGAACGTCAATACTTTCCTGTTTCTAACCCTTGTTCCAAAGCTGTTCCCCTTTCCCAAGTTTGTCTGAAGTCTACAAACTGTGGTAAGAGCTAGATGTCTAGTTCTGTTGTTTGCCGGCAGAGGGAGCATCATCCAGGATATCAAGAAGTTACAGCAGTTGGATGGAGAGAAAGTAACAAAGGAAGAGAAAAGAGATGCTGGGTATGTTGTGTCGAGTGATGACGACAATGATGAAGGAACGAGTGAGACACAACCTACTGGTACGTGGAAACTTTGAATATTAACTATTTATATTTACAAAGTGTGTATATATTATATATATATATATATTATAATTACCTTACCAGTACTTCATGATGTTAAACTTAAAAGTTACATTGTTTATTTTGAACTGGGCCTTGTTGAAATTCAGCAAAAGGAGAAAAGCTCTATTTACTTAACACAATGATATAGACACTTTTACCAGTTCAATACCCAAATTAATGATCAAAGCAAATTCTTTTGATGATTTTAACAAAAGTAAAACTACAGTCTACTTTAAACTGATAAATGATAGGCTAAATTAGTTATGGATGCAGTTTTAATAAAAATGCAACTTTGTAACATTTTATGAGGCATAATCTTGACTTCTTACTCCCATCTTTTTATAACATAATCAAGGTAATAATGCAGGTTTCCTACAAAATATTTAAACATTCTTTCATTTATTTGAACACCTGTAGATTGCACCCATCTCCCAAACACAATTTTGAAACATGTCATCTGCCTCCACCGATTACCTGTCATGTTTTTCAACCAAGCACAATTTGAACAACTGTGGTGTCGTCTTTTGGTTCCTCAGAACACTTTGATGCTGTGATGGGGGCCATCTTGGAGAGATCCCAGGACCGAGTGGAGATGCTGTGGAGCGAGCACAAGGGAAGGCTGGAACAACTGAGGGAGATGAGGGGAAAGGCACCGGCGCCACCTATGAGAAAGTTGAGGCACGACGGGACAGGACATGCGTCATAGAATGTTGAAGAGAATGTGTTGTAGATCATTGTAATGCACTGCGCTGCTATAGGGGTTCTGCCACGGAGGTCAGACTTTCTGGGTTTGCAGTTTTTTTATGGAATCTTTCATCACTGACTATGTTGACATAATGATCTCAGAGATTTTCAGCTCTAGTGTGACTAGACAGGTGAAATATGGGAGAGGGAAAGGTGTCGGGGTGGGAGGGTGAGGGGAAAAGGAAAGGTGTGGGGATAAAGGCTGCAAATAAAGGAGGGTGTGGGGAAATAAAAGGGACAAGGAAAGGTGAAAGGAGGTTAAGAGCAGATGGAAAGGTGTGCGGGTGATGAAGGGGAGAGAGGTGTGTGGGGGGTGAGGAATGGGCGGGTGATAAAGGGAAGAGGTGTGTGGGGGGTGATGAAGGGGAGAGAAGTGTGTGGGGGGGTGAGGAATGGGTGGGTGGTGAGGAATGGGCGGGTGAAGGGGAGATAGGTGTGTGGGGGGAGGAATGGGTGGGTGATGAAGGGGAGGTGTGTATGGGGAGGAATGGGTGCGGGTGATGAAAAATAAGGATATTCTTAACTACGTCTATTTCACATAGATACTTAGTAAATACATTAGTAAATAAGTGACACTGTGATAACAGCAGTCCTGCTGCAGCAGAAGAGTGTCTTCTTAATAACTTGTCTTAAACATAATAAAATTTGTACATATTTCCGAATTTTGTATTTATGAATACATTAATTTATATGATTCACATTGTGAAACTGCTTCAGCAATTTATTTAACCCATCGTGAATTAAAAACATCTCTGTTTGAAATAGGTTTGTTAGTGTTCAGATCTGTAGTGCTGTGCACTGTTGGTTTTTGGTAGTCGTTAAAAAAATTATTTCAGGTAACTTGTGAAAGAGAATAGTAGGCTCGACAAGTTCTCAAAAATTGTGCCAGTATTGTGTTCAAGTTTTCGTTTGGCACAACAGAAACTTAAATTAGTTTTCATGAACTCATCAGAGACTATTACATTTTAATAGTGTCAAATAAGTTCATCAAAGCTAAACTAAAAATTTACACAAACGAGCTAGTATGTCATAATTACAGAGATGACATTTCCCCTGAGATGAGCACAAATTTGTAAGCTTTAAACACTACCAAAAAAGAAGCAATTGCATAAGCACTGGTCTACATTCAACTATTTTATTCAAACATTTTAATAACATCCTGTTTTAATATTCGCCTGTTTTCATGAATATCGAGTCCTTTTTGTAGTTTTCAAACTCTTTCATGAGATCCATGTATCGGAAATTCTCTGGTGTGTTTGTGAATTGTCGCACGAGGTTGAACTTGAGGCCGCTGTGGACGCCGTAGTACATCTTGATCTGTAGTGCCAGCAGCTGCGCCTCGTAGACACTCTGTAAGTCAGATGCATGAGATGAATGGCTCACATTAAGTGAACTGTGAACCATACAGTCATACAGGCCTATTCTGCACACAGGCCAAAAATAGCTGTCTGGGGCATTTTCTATCAGTTTTGTGATTTTGGCAGAAATGCTAACCTTATAATCTCATATTTCAATGCCTAGCTTCTCTTTCTCGACCAACTATCCAACACTGATAAGATACATGCATTTGTGAACCCACAGATTATTACAAAAACCATTGACAATATGATTCAAAATGACCTCATTTCTCAAAACGTTGCTTTTTAGAGTTTGCATCAATTTTAGCAATAAGTAAAAAACTACTGAGGACATTTCAACAAGTGAAATATAATTTTAAAGTTCATGACTTGTGAAATCAAAAAAGGTACAAAACCAACTTTCACAATTTGTAACTTAATACCCATGTTGCGTGGCAGGTGAGAAACTTGACTGGTCGCTGTGGTTCAAACCTTAAGGGACAATTTGGTGGTATGGAGCTCAGATTCCTGAGGATTTAGGCGCTATAAAAGTTTGTCATTATTATTATTATTAGCTCTGTGTTAAAGGACAACATTTCAGTTATTCAACAATGTAAATGTCGTCTGTGTAAGTCAACTCGTTACTGGTGGTTGAACGGACTCGTCAGATGAATTCAGGTCGTGAGAAAAAAACATCAAAGTTATATATTTATGTGTTAAATCATTCAATCCAAAACATGCACTTTCAAGATAGTAACTCTAAATTGCATGAATAAAGTGGGACTTTCGTGGGCAAATAAATAATTTATTTTTAATCGATACGTTCACACAAATGTATTTTGGCTGTTTCTCAGTTTTGTGAAATTGACGTTATGGTCCAAAACATTGCGGCCTATCACAAATATGTCAAAATCGGTAGAGCAGAGCATAAGATAAGCACAGGGAATCACTGGCGTTTGGAGGTTTACATAGCCAAATGACTGAGGGCTTTAATATGCTAACTGGGAAAACAAATTACCCAATTTAATATTATTAGTTATAATTAAATATAGATTATTTAACAGAAACAAACAAAAGTAAATATTATCATTTTGTAAAAAAATTATGCTTTGCCTTCTCATATAAATATAGTTGTTGAACAAATAAAGAGGCCTTCAAGATGCTACAAATGGGTTGATATGACGCCACTCACCAGCACGGACAGGTCTGGCTCCCCACGCATTAGGACGATCCCTGCAGGCAAATACACCTCTAATACAGACTTTCCATCAAGATAATACATCATCTTATACAAATCACATGCTCTGATACAAGCACACCCTTAATGAACACATCATTCCATGAACACATTTCTGTTGCAAGTTTACAGTTTTATTCAGACGCACCATTATTATATAGACACACATGTATTATATGGCCACGTCATTCATATACAAAATCATCCCTATTACTTGGACATACTTCTTATACAAATATATATATTCTAATCGTTAGACAAAGTCATCAAGATAGTACAAATATTAAGGCATGAATTAATGTAACGCACATATTAATATTTATTGTGTTTGACAGAGATATAGTTAAAGCAGTGTTTGGTTGTTGTATGGACACGACTGAGCAGTGTCTGGTTGTTGTATGGACACGACTGAGCAGTGTCTGGTTGTTGTATGGACACGACTGAGCAGTGTCTGGTTGTTGTATGGACACGACTGAGCAGTGTCTGGTTGTTGTATGGACACGACTGAGCAGTGTCTGGTTGTTGTATGGACACGACTGAGCAGTGTCTGGTTGTTGTATGGACACGACTGAGCAGTGTCTGGTTGTTGTATGGACACGACTGAGCAGTGTCTGGTTGTTGTATGGACACGATTGAGCAGTGTCTGGTTGTTGTATGGACACGACTGAGGAGTGTCTGGTTGTTGTATGGACACGACTGAGCAACTTGTAAGATACTGTGACTGGGGATTACATAAAGGGAGAAGAAACGACGGAAGAACAACAGGGTAATTAAGAGAAAAGAATGGAAAGACACATGATGATGGAGCACAATGATATGGGCAGGACATAGAATGAGGTGACACTGACAAAAGATAACTTGGAAACGAGACGATAGTGGGAGGAGAAGAAGATAACATTTTGGTGAAGGGAAAGTGTGAAGAGAATTGTGAAAGGGGCAGAACAACAGAGCAGGAGAGAAAGGATTTTAACCGACAGACACGTCTTATCAACTGATGTGGCCCCACCCTACAAGGGATCAAGGGGAGAAAGTAAAGCTTGACAAACCTTTACTCTCCTTGAGTTCTGTGTAGTGAGTCAGAGCCAGACAAGTAGGTGCATCTTCCTTTTTCAACTGGAAACCAATCAATAATCAGTTTCATATCCTGTTGTATGATCTTAGGTTCATCTTGAGTGCATTAGCAAGTTATAATCAGAATACAGATATTTTGTCTTTCACATAGAGAAAAATTCATGGCATTTCAGCTGAAGTAAAATAATCGAGGAACCAGAATGCAAGGACAATCTACATCATTCTAACATGTTTGTTACTTTCGTTAATTAAAGCATGCAGGTATGGCTAAGTAAACAATACACCTGGTATTTTAATATTTACAATTGCTATGAAATTATACAGTGAAGTAATCTGCTAGGTTGGATAAGATAAACTTATATGTAGTACAATTAAATAAACACTCAAAATATACGGAATATTTTGAAGCCGGAGTAAGTATGTGGGAAAAACATTTCACATAAAACAGACATTTCAAACAGAATATTGTGCACAATTGTCACATTATCCTTGAACAAAATCTATGTACCCCACCCTGGATGAGGGTAGTGAGGGAACTGACCTGGTATAGGGCGAGTGGGGTAAAGTGACACTCCTGGCCACTGAATTGCTGATAGAAGTATTGGTAGCCAGTTCCCCGGGGAACAGGGTAGACAAACTGAAACAAGAGGAACCAATTCAGTCCATAGTAAACCAAACTTAGCCTCTTTCATTAGTATTTATTAAAAGGAAACAGTCAGTTCCTAGTTTTTAATTAATTAATTAAATGTTCTTATGGCTATACTAACTATGTTGAAAGTATACTGCCTGTCAAACTGTGATTAGTAAGCCCATAACAACTGTAACAATGTGAAGGTACGACCGCGGGAACATGTTCAGATAGTAAACCAAACATCCAGTTTCAAAACAAGTTAACTGCCCTACATTTTGATGTTCAACTTTCCCAAGTTGAATACAGCAGACTTCCTGTTATCAATTACTGCGCCCACTAATTCCGTATAGATGAAAATAGATGTATAATACGCATTTTTTTCCTTCAGTTTTTACTCAAAAGTCGGAGTGTGTATTAAACATGGTGCTAAGACTAAACAAAATTTTCTCCGACCAATTTATCAATGTTTGCAGACCAGGATAACGCTGCTGGAAAACTAGTAATATTATTAATGTCGGCATAATGCCACAATCACGTAAACCACCGCAGCAACACAGACGAAAGGCAAGAATCGCACTCCCGTAACCGCCTCTCTAGCCCTTAACTAGCAGCGAGAAATGACAAAGACGAGAGCCCGTATGTCTGACATCGCGAATAACACCAATGAGCGGGAAGCGTACGAGACTGGGAAGCGCAGCCCGGGAAGCGTCCTGACCGGGAATGCATTTTGTCAAACCTGGGGCCGGGTTTTGTGAAGTGGCTAAGAATGTTATCTACATCATAAGTAACTTAGAATAGGAAAATTAAGGTGTTTGTATTAACAAGTGTTAAGTGTGGTATCTGATATATTTGTAGTAATAACGCACATGTGTGGATGGCATCGGGTTAAGTTAATACCGGTACGCTCAAATACGTGTTGCTCCCAGAGTGCCAATGCATTATGATTGGCGTTCCTGAATCACGTGAAAGATGCCCGCGTCACGGTCCAGTGTCAACAAGTGTGACTCCATGTTTAAAGTTGTGAATGCAAATATTGTGAAGGCAAATAAAGACGAATATAGTACATTTATGCTTCGCAGCTGAAAGCACCAGGTTTGCATGTAGCATTTCAGAATATAACTTGGTGTTAATTTAAAAGTAAAATCAGAACGACACAATATACATTCTAGCAAAGTGACTAGATTTAAACAGTTGCGCAATCGTCAAGCTACAACACAAGTTACGTAGTGCTTACACACTAGTCACTAGCGAGTGACAAGCCGGCAGCAATGCCGTAACTTATGTAGGTGACGTTTATGATTCTGAGATGGATTCATGGGTTCAAGCAAAATATTAGAAGTGGGGAAATCGGGGATTGATGTCAAAAGTTGGGGTGCATATTATACATGGGGGTGTATTATACACGGAAATTTACGGTATGTCTCTATAATATAATGTTCCTGACATTAGAATAAACATGTTGATGGTATACTGCATTGTTTGAGTGTTAAATTATCACCAACAAACCAAAAACAGTACAACAGGTTTGAATATTTCACCTACAAAACGTTCAAATTGTATACAAAACATTCAAATAATAAAGACAACTGCAGCTGATACAAGTGAATTGCTGTATGAAGATGGGCATGAACGGCCAATCTAGACCACAAGTGGGACAAAGTACAACTGGTTGAATGGAGATCCTGGTAATAATTCTCATCCCTCGCTTGAGAGGATGATTCCGGGTAAGGGAACAGATGAATTCACTTAAATATATAAATATTTTACACAAATGAATTACACATATCTCACAGGATAGATCTCTATCCATTTAAATCAAGACTTTAATATCAGTCAATCTGAAATGATCATCAAGACAGATGTTAAACATAAAAATGGCTTGTTAAGTAACATGCAATATGAAACCAAACAAAGTTTCAAATATCAAGTGTATTCATCTAGTATAGTTAAAATAATTACACTTAGTCTTACACAGTATATGTGAAACGTTAACTCACAAAAGGAAACTGGCTCAACTTGCGATGCAACTCGTCATATTGATTTCCCTGAAACAGATTGACAACAAACACTTGAGCAAACCAATAAAATGCAATGCGAACTTATTCCTAAAATAGTCTGATGATGGAAGGCTGGAAGACCACACACTATTCCATTCCCTCAATCTATGATCAATTCCTTTCTTTCTATTATCTGATTTCCATGGAAACACCTTACTCAGTTGACTTAACAGCTCACCACGAATCTGGATCATTGATATACAAAACTGTAGTGTGTAATTTTAAAAGCAGAATCAATTACAATGACAGCAGTTTGCATGTAATCAATTACAACTATGTAAATGTTTTTGGCTACAACCATTTTCTCCACCACACCTTGACACTAACATCCTGGCCCCAAAAACTGTTCATGGTGTCACACTTACAGGAATCGCTGCAAAGACGCACTGCTTTTTCTCGTGGTGTTCTTTCCAAATCTGCCAACAACCAAAGCCATTTCAGTTATACAAAATAAAAACCCAGCAGTTTCTTTCTTAAAATCAGATTTCCACAACTTGAAATCTTGAATCTACACAAGTAATCTGTTTGTACCTCAATGTTTTATTCTGGTAGGATTGTTTTAAACTGTTTAGTATTTTGATAAGTATGCTGCCAGAATAGCTATCTGAAAATTATCTACAATTTGAATACTTCCAAATATCACATCTGTCTATTACAGAATATAAGATGTTTTATGCTACTACAAAATAAGAATGTTCTATTTAAATATTTGACTGCCAGGGTGAATTAAGATTCATACTTCTGTGATTTCTTCAGCTGTTTTGTCTTCTAGTAGTTCCACCTTCATCACCGAATTCAGACTCTGGAATGAAAACATGAGTTTAATATACTGAATGCACTGTAAATGTTCACCATCTGCATAAGATTAAGAGAGCATATCTTACTATTTTTCTTACACAAATACAACAATGAACAACCGTATAACTCTTGTTGTGTCTTTAAATGCATCTCCAACGGGTAGATGAGAGGTGATTGAACATAGAAAGAGAGGAATGGTCCTCAGCACCTCAGAGGAGACCACAGGCAGTGCCATGGTAGAGCTCACCTTGGGCTTTGCCTCAGCTGCTGCAGCAGCAAGTTCCGCTTTCATTTCCTCCGCAGCCTTCCTGTCTTCCTCCTCCTTTGCTTTCTTCTCTCGATCCAAGGCGTCCACTTTCGCCTGGAACTCGTCTGGCTTCGTCCTGTGTCATTAGTTATCACACGATTACTTACTGAGATGCAAACAAAAATACAGGTAATTTATTTTTTTAACAAATCTGTGCTGCCTACAGGTTTTCATAACTTTGTATTGTATTTGCAATAAAATGGTCTGAATGAATGACAGTTTATTCAACAACAACAAAAACATAATACATGCACAGTATGGTGTGCTGCTGCTGCTGCTGCTGAAAGGACATAGCTGACGTCATAGATTCATATGTTGCTATGCCCTTCTCAAACTAAAAAATTTACTAAATACAACACAAGTTATAAATAAATTACCAGTTAATATTCACAACTCATGTATAAACTGGTCACCACAGTACTTGTGTTACTAATACATGGGTCTGCCGTTTTGTACCTTTGAATAGGCTAAGACTAATTATGACTGAAATTGTGAGGTGGCTGTATTACCGAGGTGGCTGTAATAGTGAGGTGGCTGTATTACCGAGGTGACTGTAATTGTGGTCGCTGAATTACCGAGGTGACTGTAAAGCGTGGTTTGGCTGTATATCAGTTGTATTACAATACTACTCTGTATATTTATATATATATACGATAAAACATTTTGTATATCAGATTCAAGGATGCATACCAATGATAAGACAACAGAGGATAGACATACAGACTACTTACTCTTGTAACTTCTTCAGTTTATCAGCGTATTTGCCGAAGTACGTGTTACCCTGCAGCTTATCCATCTCCTCCTGTGTCAGTTCGGCTTCATTCGGTTTTTCAGCACTAAACCTTGCACAACTGCAGCCTATTCCACGTTTTAGCTGCCTTGAGGTCAAACTTGCAGTGGTGGTTCGACGTGTCAGCAATCTTAGCAGGTGCGTGTGTTTAAACATGATGCATGATGATTTTGTCAATCTCTGAAAAAAATAAGTCAAACTGTAATTTTTTTAAATTTATTCAACAACTGGAAAACTTTTAATATGTGGGTAATCATCATCAGATGTATCACCTTTATTGATATATTCTACAATACTATATGTCATAATATCACAATTTAGCATGTATCCCACAAACAGATGTTAAACTTGATATTATGATGTATTAATTTTTGGGTAATTTTTGTGTTACAAAGTACTAAAAACACACATTACAGCCACCCACATTCCCGGCCACACAAGAAAAAACACTAATCAAGACCGGCAATGGTGGAAGCATCTGTACATCATGCATTGATCCTGTGTTGAGATGATCATTGCTGGGAGGTATCTATATCATCTTTAACGGTCATGTTCACAAGCAGGCTGATGTTTTGTGGTGCTTCGATGCACAAATACGACTCATCTGTCAATAAAGAGCAAAACAGAGAAAGCAACCGAGGTCAAGATCAAAATTCAAATACAATGGACAAAAAAGAGATACAGATAATGTACTGTAATGATCTACATATCACAGTTCCAGACTTTCATATATACAGTGGTATTATAAAACATAGTGTGGGTCCTTGTCATTCTGTAGGTGTTTATATATGATTAAGCATATCTTCACTTTCACATATATGGGAGTGACATTTTATAGGCATCCCAGCCAGCCCATTTAGGTCGTTCATAGATTTAGAGTTTAAACAAATTTCACCCAGGATGTCTCGGTGGGATGAGTATCAGGGTTGGGGGCAATTGTGTAATTCATTACAATTACGGTGTAATTGTAATCAAAATATTGGAAAGTATTGTAACTGATTTTGTGTCGTAATTGTAATTGCCTTAATTGTTCAATTACAATTCAATTACTTTCTCATCATTTCTCCAATTGTAGGTGAAACTCCCAGAACTGTTTTTTTATTTCATTTTGAAAACCAAGGCTGTTTCCCTCTTAAATCACCTTCCCTCTCATACTCCCCATTTTTGGGGGTGTTATAGTCAAACAGTGACTCTTTCTGGTGAACATGGGCAGATAACAGCTGTCTGCATGTCCTGCCACAGTCCTTGCACAGTCATGTTTAGCAGTGTCTTTCCAAGCAATCAGTCACCCATGGACAGGCACAGTGCCAACTAGTCTTCATTTGTCTTATTGACTTGGCACATTGGAAGCACTGATAGAGAGATAAAAACATGGCTTCTCTGATGAGTATCTTGGCAAAAACAAAACTGTATGTTCCTCATTATGGCTGCCATTGGCGTGTGCACCCTATTTCTAGCAGGGTGCCAAGCAACAAATACCAGTGTGATAATATATAGAAACATTGTAACCGTGTTTGTGAAAGTGAGTTGTGTTGTGTTAGCTGATTATTATGTATGTGAAATCTAGAAGTAGAAAGTGGTCAGCCCTTTCAGGACGTGTGTAGTTTACTTGATTAAATGTGCACAGCAAAGCATAACAATGTAAGCTCAGAATAACAAATGGCATTGCATTTCTTGTAAGTCTTTCATATATACACCTAGTAGTAGTTACTAAGTATATACATTGTTGAAAATGATCTGCACAAACTTTGGTATATACTAAACAGGCCTTGACATTAAGGTTTTGAATCCACTGGCCCAGGGGGCCAGTGGATTTGAAAAGTTAGTGGCCCAGATTTTGTGTTACCGTCAAAAATACGCTGATACTGGTGCAAAACATTATTAGTCTTTTTATAAATTTTACCAACAAAGTTGTTAGAAGTTACTATACACATATTGATTGTTCAAAGTGAGATGTCCAAAGCTAATAATATTGTAATATTGTTCAAGTGTGTACTCAGATGCATATATACAGTTTAAATAAAGTGTGGTCACTGTGACGACATCTAGTAGTTGAGTTGACGATGCTATCATGTACAGGTCTTTCAAGGCATTAGGCTATTTCACGGTTCATTCGTTAGGTGGCTCCACCCAAAATAGGTGGCCTTCACCTTGTTGATGTAGCGTTACATTTGGATTCTGTCACTTTAGCCACTAGTTAAATTTGGATTTAAGCTGCATTCCTTTCATATATCTAGAGAAGAAAAAGCATGCATAATTCTAAAGTCGAGGCAGCTTCCAACTACCGTACAAAGTGTGTCCAAGGGACACGGCGGGACTTAAAAATGGCGTCTCTCGTCATAAAAACCAGTGCCGCCGGTGGTTAGAACATTTATTCGATGGCTTTGCACGCCGTCGTCCGCACGATAAGTGTTGGAGTTTGGACTCATTATTGATCGGAATTAGTATCTACATTATGTTTGCAATGTCCTATAACTGTGTCGGGTCTAAGAATCTGATTCCCAATGCGGTCTTGCCGTGACCGCCGCTTTGTCTCGGCGGCATTCAAGAACAGGAAACCAGTAGCCCGTCGGTCCAGTAAAATACAAGAACTGGTGGCCCGACAGCTTCAAAAAAGGCACTGAGCCAGTGTTAATGTCGAGGTCTGCTAAAGGTGTGAAGTTTCCCTGGTTAATATGTGTAATCAATGCTTTACTTGCTCAGTTGTGCAGTATGCTCGCCTTCGTTTAGCCGAACCATCGGGAATGAGTTTGATTAAAAGGCGCACAACCATGCACGACCATGTAATATAATATGTTGGTAGATAGTTTGGCCATTGATGGTATATATATGGTTTGTGTGTGCATTATTAAACATTTTGAGTCTATATTTCACCCAGGAGTTACACAATTTAGGCATTTTATCCGATCTTCCATAAGCGATAATAAGAGTTGCGGATGTTTTACTCCAACGTGAAGAACATAACTGAAATTTGGCGAGTGCACACACATACCTCCTACGTGCCACCAACAGCCCGTTTGGTTACCAACACTACATTTTTTTAGTCGTGCGCCTTTTAGTCATACCGTCGGGAATCAGTCAGAGAATTTCTGTCGGTCCTGCTAGCTCAGTTGGTAAACGCGTTGGTTCTGGCATTTATTTTGCAATCGGGCTAGTGATCTTATGAGATTATACACGTTACTTTCTGTAGCTGGATACGATATATGTTTGCTATGTATGTATATTGGTGTACATTATATCCCGTTGGTTGCATTCGATATAATTATTCTGAAAACAAGCCCAAGCTCAGCGATACCTAGTCGACTTGTAGGCTCATTCGCATTCATCGTTTTGAATAAAATTGGATTCATGTGGAACCATAAGATAACTGCTTGTTCCCCTATGATGACTAGTGTTTGTATTACATCGGAATATTGCACAATAACTAATTCTGACGCTCATTTCGACCCAAAAACTATCCTTGTAAACATGCTCTGAATGTATGGAAAGGGTCGGCCTGCTGCGAGTGTGGGTCATACCATCATACGTGACGTTACGATACCACGTGATCGCTTAGCTCATTACATTTTTACTTTCCACGGGAATCGCTACACAGACGGGTTTAAAATCGATGTTATGCTACAAATGTATTTGTCTGTATTTTTTTAATGTTCTCGAATGTTACATACTATGTTAAACTTTGTGTACACATGGAAAACGTTTTTATTTCCTTTTAAGTTTCGAATTTTGTTACTCCAATGTGAAGAACATATCTGAAATTTGGCGAGCTGCACACACATACCTCCTACGTGCCACCGACAGCCCGCTTGGTTACTAACACTACATACATTTTGGTCGTGCGTGGTCTTTCGACTTTTAGTCATACCGCTTTAGCCTTTACGAGTACACGCCACACGGTCGTCTGCTCGGTTCTGACAGTAGGGAGGTCAGACCAATTTACCTCCCCTTCTGACAACATGGGAGACAGGGGTCCCAGTTTAGTGGCCATAGTTTTTTATCATGCATTCTACCTGTTGGTTTGTGAATTTTTTTATGTTGTAATAATGTCAATGTGTGTATCTGTGCTGAAAAAATATTTTTTGGCGGTGTTTATTAGCGGTAATGATTTTTTTACTCTCAGTGTCGTATTTTGGTTTTCTTGATTTACGCGTGCGGCCATCTTGGATCACGTTGACAGGCCCCACCTATCAAACTGATTTGCGAGATTATGTTAATGAGTACATCCATATTGAAATATGATGAAGAAAGAGGAAATTCAGAGGAAAATGAATCTGAAAATATTATTGTAATCCGTCGATAAAAAATTATAGTAATTATGGATTTTAAATGGCCTATGTTTGACGATGTTTTGTGAGTATTTAGTTAGTTGGTTTCAGCGGAAAGCATATGCCGAAGGGTAAAGAATTGTGTCAACGATAACGTGATTACAGTGATGGCTTACCAATTGATAGCACAAACATGCACAACGTCCGTTTATGGAACCCCCGTCTAAAATGATATCGCCATTTTGCCTTCTTCCCTGTATGCGCGCAGTGCGTCATGGTATACAATGCACTCGTGACTCGGATAGCGATGTGATCGACAGCGGGTGACTTTGATTAATACTGCCAAGTACATATGCCTACACCTGAGTAATTCATTGCTGCCATGTTTAATGTAACTGATTGATGTTTATATTAATATATTATTAGTTTATTTATTGGTATTACTTTAGTTTAATTATACAACTGTTGAGCTATTTAGCATATACACAATCAGATCCGTCAGAAAACGTTTGGAAAAATTCATGAAATTTAGAACTTTGCAAAACTGTAGTTTTCTGTTGTACTTAGCTACATGAAATAAATAGCATTGTACTTCTTATAGTGACCACTATGTGGGAAAATATTTTTAACAAATTGTCCTTGTGATTTATATGCAAAATCAAATCTAACGGAAAATTGTTGGAAAAAACATGAAATTAGAAACTTTACAAAACTGCAGTTTCTTTAATATTTCATTGATGTACATGAAACAAGCACCATTGCACTTCTATTAGTGACTGTTATCAGAAAAAAATAATAAAAAAACAATTCTTGTGATTTATAAGCAAAATTAGATCTGTCAGAAAACCGTCAGAAAATGTCATGAAATTTGAAACTTTACCAAGCTGTAGTTTTTTTAATATTTCACTTAGATACATGAAACAACTACCGTTGTACTTCTTATAGTGACTACTATCAGGGAAAAATGAGAAAACATTTTTTTTTACGAAACAAAATTTTTGTCCGACCACCCTACTGACAGTGACAGCCGTAATTTCGTAAACGCACGTATTCACCATCGTGTATATTTGGAGTTCGATCTACACAGACGGAAACAATGCCCGTATGTTGAGACGCAAAAATAATAATATCTACGCCCTCTGTCGCCAATAGCACTCGATTCTACTGAACTAGACTACGATAGTGGATTAGTTCGTATATTATCGCCCAGGGGCAGATCGTCAATTTTTTTCTCAGATATTTTGATAATTTATCTCCAAATACTACCATATCTGATAGTGTTAATTACCACCATAAACGGCTACAGACCAAATTGAATAAAATTGCATTTACTATATTTACATTATCCGTAGTTATGTTAAACGCTCAGTTTCTCCTTCCGTCCTTCACGTTTTCGTCATCTC
>OZ023205.1:66091071-66103571 GCA_963995525.1 Escarpia spicata | reverse complement strand
ACACACACACACACACACACACACACACACACACACACACACACACACACGCACGCACGCTAACACACACACACACAGGCACATATATCCATAGCACAAAAATATCCGCAATTAAATTAAAACGATATTAATCAATACTTTGTTTGATTAAAACATAGATAACATTGCGAAATAGACAATGGTGGATATTTGTGCACGAATAGTCTTCGCGCATTAATTGCAGTGTGGCTGAATACTTCCCAGAGAAGTCGAGATCGTGTTCGATTGAACAGGTCTGCGAGGGAATAAAGTGTAAAGCGCTGTGAGCAGTCCTGAGGACTGGATACTACGCTATATAAGAACTTACCTTTGACTTTACTTTACACAAACACACGCGCGCGCGCGCACACGCACGCACGCACGCACACAGACACACACACTCACACATACACACACACACACAAACACACACACACGCACAAACACATACGCACGCATATACGCATGCACACACGCACACATATCCACAGCAAAACATATATCCTCAATTAAATTAAAACGAGATTAATTAATACTTTGTTTGATTAAAACATAGATAACATTGCGAAACGATACCTCATATCATGAAGTATCATTTGTCCAACGAGTTTTTCTAGCTACAGTTTTACCAAGGTTTTTTTTCCATTAGTCAATAAATCTAATCAAAATAATTGTAATTGTGTTAAAAAACATACAATATTTAATTGAATTAGACAAGGAATGACTAGTATTAAATCATAGTTTTTTAATAGAAATAGTTATCTACTTGATTACAACGTTCCGTTCACAAAACCTACGATAACATAAAGGATGTTAGTCTTTTAAAGGAAATAAAAATAAGGCAGTAGCTAAAATCCTTTTTCATTGTATCTAACATTTGACAACATTAAACAAATATAGAAAAATACATTTGTAGCATAAGTTCGATTTTAAGCCCGTCTGTGAAGCGATTCCCGCGGAAAATAATTTTTTTATGAGCTAGGCGATCATGTGGTATCGTGACGTCACTTATGACACACACTCGGATCAGGCCGACCCTTTCCATGCATTCAGAGCATGTTTACAAGGATAGCTTTTGGGTCGAAACCAGGGGTGTCACGTAACGAAGTAAAACTACTTCGTTACTCTACTTGAGTAGTTTTTTCAAGTAAAGGAGAGTAACGAAGTACTATTTATATTAACTACTTCTACTTGTAACGAAGTAGTTTTATCTAAGGTAACGTTACTTTTTACTTCGTTACTTTCATTTACTTCGCAATGTATTTTCGTTACATTTGTTTCTGAACTACGTCGACCTGTTGGCATTCCGCCCGTCGACAACATTTCATTAAACTTATTTAATTACGAGAAATTAGAGCGTTGGTAAACTATGTTAACGCGGTAATAACTGTCACTTGACTTGTGTTACTATGGTCAAGTCATTACGATCAGTAAATGTGGTGCGAGGCATTGTTTGTTTTGCGCCGACATCAATCGAATCGTTTCCCTTCTGCCAGTCGTGGCTTCCGTGAATAGGCCCCTTCGGCGGGTTCGCCTGGCTTCGGCGACTTGTAAAGCGCAATTGAAATTGACACATAGGCTACGCCCGCATAATAATGGGATTGATGTGTTTAATGCAGCGCAGTAGGGAAGATCAGTATGCTAACATTGCGCAAATAGTATCTTTTTGCTGCGATAAACGCAAATTTGCTTGGTGCGCCAAAATATGAATTCGTCAACCGCATACGAAACGGCGAATCGATCGCAGTATTATTCGGCACGGTAAATGTGCGTTCTAGATTGGTGTTTTGGTATTGATTGAAAGACGAAGTTAAGCCAGCTATGAGCGTATTTATTATAGTTTTTCAATCTTTAGTCAACCTTAGGACTGCATTTGTCAACTCATTTCCGTATTCAGCTGCTGAGGTTTCATTACGTCATCGGTACCATATTATCGTTCAGTTCACTGTGGAGTGTTAATCCGTAATCTATTTTAAAACTCTACAACATATATTAATTGTATTCAATTCAACAGTGTACGTATGGCATTTAAACATAATACACATTGACGTTGGCTGGCATCTTAATAAGCTTCATGAACCGCGCAATTATAGATAGCGCGGGCTGCACAATGACTGGCTTAGCCTTCGACCTGGCGTTCTTGGTCAGTTGGTGCAGCGACCGTGGCCGTCGTCTTAGCTAGCGCCCATGGTGGCAGATACCGGAACACATTTCCGTGCCCCGCTGTCGAATTTGCGAAAACAAAATATAGTTTTCTATAGAACATTATTCATATATGTTGGAGTTAAACAGTAATTTTTTTAACTGTCTTAATTTTTTTGTTCGCCGATGGAGTCATTATTGTTGGTTACTTGCCTGACAAAACATCTCATCGTTCTACTTTTACTTCTACTTTTACTTCAAGTACTTTTGGAAAGTAGTTTTACTTTTTACTCAAGTAGGATTTTTAGACGCTACTTTTACTTCTACTCAAGTAGTTCTGAGCTGAATTACTTTTACTTCTACTCAAGTATAAAATTAAAGTAATTCAGTCACCCCTGGTCGAAACGAGCGTCAAAATGAGTTATTGTGCAAAATTCCGACGTAATACAAACACTAGTCATCATAGAGGAACAAGCAGTTATCTTACGGTTCCACATGAATCGAATTTTATTCAAAACAACGAATGCGAATGGGCCTACCAGTCGACTAGGTTTCGCCGAGCTTGGGCTCGTTTTCAGAATAATTATATCGAATGCAACCAACGGGAGATAATCTACACCAATAAACATACATAGCAAACATATATTATATCCAGCTACAGAAAGTAACGTGTATAATCTCGTAATATCACTAGAATATCGATATATGAAAGAGTTGTACAATTTATCATAACAACTTAAATCATTCACAGCCCGCTAGTCCCGCTAGTCCCGCTAGCTCAGTGGGTAGGCGCGGTGGTTACTTGTTATTTATTTTACAATCGGGTGACGCCAGTTCAATCCTGACAGCATGCAAACCTTTGATTTTCTTTACACTTTTTGGTTTATGTTTTCACGAAGTAATATAAACAAAATCATTTTATACTATAATGCACTGTTTATAAATATTTTTTATTTTTGTAGTAATTATTTATTCGCCACAAAAATGAAAATATGGCCATTATATATAACGATGTTTCTAAATTGTATTTATCCAGACATATCTCAATCTGTTTTCACATATATAATTACAATATATTACCGTACAATATATTTACAATTAATAAATTATATATCCATTACATTATATTTTTGGATAAATAAAATTTCTACAGAAAGTAACGTGTATAATCTCGTAATATCACTAGAATATCGATATATGAAAGAGTTGTACAATTTATCATAACAACTTAAATCATTCACAGCCCGCTAGTCCCGCTAGTCCCGCTAGCTCAGTGGGTAGGCGCGGTGGTTACTTGTTATTTATTTTACAATCGGGTGACGCCAGTTCAATCCTGACAGCATGCAAACCTTTGATTTTCTTTACACTTTTTGGTTTATGTTTTCACGAAGTAATATAAACAAAATCATTTTATACTATAATGCACTGTTTATAAATATTTTTTATTTTTGTAGTAATTATTTATTCGCCACAAAAATGAAAATATGGCCATTATATATAACGATGTTTCTAAATTGTATTTATCCAGACATATCTCAATCTGTTTTCACATATATAATTACAATATATTACCGTACAATATATTTACAATTAATAAATTATATATCCATTACATTATATTTTTGGATAAATAAAATTTAGAAACATCGTTATATAATGACCATATTTTCAATTTTGTGGCGAATAAATAATTACTACAAAAATAAAAATTATTTACAAACAGTGCATTATAGTATAAAATGATTGTGTTTATAGTATTTCGTTAAAACATAAACAAAAAAAAGTGTAAAGAAAATCAAAGGTTTGCATGCTGTCATGATTGATCCGGCGTCGCCCGATTGTAAAATAAATGACAAGTAACCAACGCGCCTATCCAATGAGCTAGCGGGACCAGCGGAAACTCTCTGACTGATTTAAGTTGTTATGATAAATTGTACAACTCCTTCATATATTGATATTCTAGTGATATTATGAGATTAGACACGTTACTTTATGTAGCTGGATACAATATATGTTTGCTGTGTATGTTTATTGGTGTAGATTATCTCCCGTTGGTTGCATTCGATATAATTATTCTGAAAACGAGCCCAAGCTCGGCGAAACCTAGTCGACTTGTAGCCCCATTCGCATTCGTTGTTTTAAATAAAATTCGATTCATGTGGAACCGTAAGATAACTGCCTGTTCCTCTGTGATGACTAGTGTTTGTATTACGTCGGAATATTGCACAATAACTCGTTCTGACGCTTGTTTCGACCCAAAAGCTATACTTGTAAACATGCTCTGAATGCATGGAAAGGGTCGGCCTGATGCGAGTCTGAGTCATAAGTGACGTCACATCTGAGTATCCCGAAAAGCGCGCCAAAAATATGCATATTCGAAAATGTCCGGATGCACACCATAAAATGTGGAATTTCTAATTAATCGATTTTTTTTTGGCTTGGTGGATGTGGAAATGGATAGCAGGATGTAATATAACATGAATTCGAGCAATATATATTTTTATTCCCTTTAACGGCGTCTTGTTTACAGCGCAACGTAAAGTTCACGTCATTATCGTTGTTCCGATTCTCGTACAACTATAGATGTCGTCGCCGTTGCGATATCGTAGATTAACCGCCGCCCGCCTAGCCTCCGGGAAGTGGATCTGTGCTTCCTGGAAGTGTGGCCGCCGGCCCTAACACCTCACCGAATGTTGACGTCTCATACCCAGGTGCGCGCGTCTAAAGATTGAAAATAAACAGAAGGTAACCCTGGCTCGTGTTGGACGTCTTAAGTGTCGTATCGCTCTCCTGCGCACAGCCTGATGCCTTACTCAGCCGCGGTGGACCTGTGTCAATTCAACATGACGGTACATTCCCAGAAATGCCAGGAATGGTGTATACTTGCCGGAACTAATCCCATTTCAAAAAGGCATCACTGTTTGACGGTTTATTTACTTTGAGGAGTACGGCAACGTAAAGGTTATAATGATTCCAGACAAGAGGTTGTGACCAACGCCCAAAAGAAGGTTTAATAAGATTATCAGATAGGCGTGTTTAAGATATTGAATGCTTATGAAAATATTTACACAAGTATTTTTCTCAGTTAAAAAAATAGAAGGACTAGAGGACTTGAAATAACATCAGTGCGATAACTGTGTAGATTAGATATTACGAAGTATACTCGTTCTCACAGAGAATATAAATGAATGGAACAGATTATCTACTGATTAATATATATCTCAGGCAATATACACATATATAATAATAATAAAGTTGAACTGTTGTTACAGATCCGTCTCTCAGTCGATAGTATCCGGGTTCGAATCCTCTTTCTGTTATTTCGAAGCTTGGGTAATTTCATTCACTCCACGTTGTCTCAGTTCACTAACTGCATAAATTAGTACGTGACTTTCGACATCAGTGGTTATAAATGACCGAACAGTCTTCGCGCAGGAATAATGGTTCTATTTGCTTCGTGGTCTGCTAAGGGGTGAAGCGAAACTGAAAGGAACAGTTCTGCTAAGGGGTGAAATAAAACTGAAATGACCAGGTCTCCTAAGGGGTGAAGCGAAACTGAAAAGACCAGGTCTGTTAAGGGATGAAGCGAAACTGAAAGGGGCAGGTCTGCCAAGAAGTGAAGCGAAACTGAAAAGGGCAGTTCTGCTAAGGGGTGAAGCAAAACTGAAAGGACCAGGTTTGCTAAGGGGTGAAGCGAAACTGAAAGGAACAGTTCTGCTAAGGGGTGAAGCAAAACTGAAAGAACCAGTTCTGCTAAGAGGTGAAGCAAAACTGAAAGGACCAGGTCTGCTAAGGGGTGAAGCAAAACTGAAAGGAACAGTTCTGCTAAGGGGTGAAGCAAAACTGAAAGGAACAGTTCTGCTAAGGGGTGAAGCAAAACTGAAAGGAACAGTTCTGCTAAGGGGTGAAGCAAAACTGAAAGGAACAGTTTTGCTAAGGGGTGAAGCAAAACTGAAAGGACCAGGTCTGCTAAGGGGTGAAGCAAAACTGAAAGGACCAGTTCTGCTAAGGGGTGAATCAAAACTGAAAGGAACAGTTCTGCTAAGGGGTGAAGCAAAACTGAAAGGAACAGTTTTGCTAAGGGGTGAAGCAAAACTGAAAGGATCAGGTCTGCTAAGGGGTGAAGCGAAACTGAAAGGACCAGGTCTGCTAATGGTGAAGCGAAACTGAAAGGAACAGTTCTGCTAAAGGGTGAAGTAAAATTGAAAAACATGTATTGTTAACTTGTATTATCCTTTGTTACCATCATATAAATTTAAAACATCAGTATGAAATCGTTATTTAAAAAGCATCTAGAATTGTGGTGTTATATAGTAGTGAAGTAGAAAATTTGTCGTTTTATTTGGGGTGAAAAAAAATAGCACAGCTAAAACAAATAACTTCACCAGACAGTATATGTTACAACTCACAGCTATCAACATAAAGGATTATAGTATTGTATAAGCGTATATATGTTGCTCAGAGTCAATTGCAATTAATCGTTCGTAATTAAATTGGAAAATTTAGAAAGATTTAACAAGATTACCACACAGAGAATTAACTCCAGATGGCAGGTGGACAAGAAAGCATTTCACTTATCGAGAACAACCTTTTTTAGCTGTGTGTATCCTACCCTTCTGTGGTATAATGATAATGATGATGAAACGGCAGCATTCGAACCCGGAATCTCACTATTAAGGTCCTTATCCTTAAGCTCATTATAGACTGCGCAATAGTGACCTGAATGGCGAGATGAACGTATCGGCGAGTCTTATTTTCTATACATACAATCATATAAATATTTTGGACTATCCTGTGTCCGTAATTGTGGGGTGATTGTGTTACAGGAGTGACCGTAAAGCAAAGTTTGACAGTATATATCATGTGCGACAGATAAACCATTCTGTGTATTGCTTCTGTTACAACCTGGATTGTTGTTGCGTTACTATTTCTGATGTTTATGTTCGTATCTCGTCTATCTGATCCCAGAAGTCAACCTTTCAGCGCCGTTATATTACTGCGACGTGTGACACGATAGCGTTCACGGGTTGTTGCCTTCGCACAGGGTCTGTTCTGAGATATCTGACCAGTAATCGGGTGGCAGGTTGTGGAAAGACGTGTCGAATGCACTTGTAAGATGTTGACGCGACGTGAGACGCTAGATGTCGCAGTAAATTGACATGCCGCAGAAAATAAGAGTCCGGTTACGCACTGCCTTTTCTGGACCAACCTTAGGGTTGTTCCGGGTTGTTGCTTCGCGACATCTTAGCGACGTGTTGGTCACGATACAGATGATATAGTGGTATCAGTTACGTTTGGATGAAGACATACTGTTGGTATTAATTAATCCCAACACACTTGTAAAGTTAAACACCTTGCATCAGGTATAGCGTGATATTGGGATAGGTCACTATTTACGACGTATTTACGACGTAGGCCTTTCTTTGATTTTGGAGACACAGTTAATGTTATTGAGTCTTTTTCCTAACTGGATCAACATAACCCGGTGGAATCATAAAGAGAAGAAAAGCGACCCAAAGCAAGACTTTGATGTTACATCGTATTTTTTATATCAAAAATAATAATCACACACCGGTACATTAGGGAAGGGAAATTTTGTTTTCACTCCTCTCATATTTAATCATATTTAGGGTTTGTATGTGATTACATATCAATCACATTGCAGCAGTAATTGTAATCGTCTGCTATACACGCTTCTAACACCAAAAATTCAGAGATCATGTGTCCTTATGACCGGCTGCTACTCAACCAATCGTATTCATAAACAAAAGCACTTAGTCTTTCACAAAGAAAAATATTCATAGAGGCCGGGTCGAAGTCGTGTCGAAGACGTGCTGAAATATCCAAGTATCATAATGCACTTAGCAGAGGTGTGCGAATATTTGAAACGTTTCAGTTGCGAAAATTCTGCGAACGTTTCACAAAAAAGCTCGAATTCGGTAATTTATAAGAAGAATAGTCGTATGCGTAAATTCTGCAATCATTCTTTATTATACGAACGCGTTCCGGTAATTAAAGGGCTTACTACAGTATTAGACCCTGATATAATATATACGAACAAACAGAGAGCACCATACTTTGTACTGGTAGTAATACTTTGTACTGGTAGTAATACTTTGTACTGGTAGTAATACTTTGTGCTGGTAGTAATACTTTGTACTGTTAGTAATACTTTGTACTGATAGTAATACTTTGTACTGGTAGTAATACTTTGCACTGGTAGTAATACTTTGTGCTGGTAGTAATACTTTGTGCTGGTAGTAATACTTTGTACTGGTAGTAATACTTTGTACTGGTAGTAATACTTTGTGCTGGTAGTAATACTTTGTACTGTTAGTAATACTTTGTACTGATAGTAATACTTTGTACTGGTAGTAATACTTTGCACTGGTAGTAATACTTTGTGCTGGTAGTAATACTTTGTGCTGGTAGTAATACTTTGTACTGGTAGTAATACTTTGTACTGGTAGTAATACTTTGTACTGTTAGTAATACTTTGTACTGGTAGTAATACTTTGTACTGGTAGTAATACTTTGTGCTGGTAGTAATACTTTGTGCTGGTAGTAATACTTTGTGCTGGTAGTAATACTTTGTACTGTTAGTAATACTTTGTACTGTTAGTAATACTTTGTACTGGTAGTAATACTTTGTACTGGTAGTAATACTTTGTGCTGGTAGTAATACTTTGTGCTGGTAGTAATACTTTGTGCTGGTAGTAATACTTTGTACTGTTAGTAATACTTTGTACTGATAGTAATACTTTGTACTGGTAGTAATACTTTGCACTGGTAGTAATACTTTGTGCTGGTAGTAATACTTTGTGCTGGTAGTAATACTTTGTGCTGGTAGTAATACTTTGTACTGGTAGTAATACTTTGTACTGGTAGTAATACTTTGTGCTGGTAGTAATACTTTGTACTGGTAGTAATACTTTGTACTGGTAGTAATACTTTGCACTGGTAGTAATACTTTGCACTGGTAGTAATACTTTGTGTTGGTAGTAATACTTTGTACTGGTAGTAATACTTTGTGCTGGTAGTAATACTTTGCACTGGTAGTAATACTTTGAACTGATAGTAATACTTTGTACTGTTAGTAATACATTGTACTGGTAGTAATACTTTGTACTGGTAGTTATACTTTGTACTGGTAGTAATACTTTGTACTGGTAGTTATACTTTGTACTGGTAGTAATACTTTGTACTGGTAGTTATACTTTGTACTGGTAGTAATACTTTGTACTGGTAGTAATACTTTGTACTGGTAGTAATACTTTGTACTGGTAGTAATACTTTGTACTGGTAGTAATACTTTGTACAATTAGTAATACATTGTGCTGGTAGTAATACTTTGTACTGGTAGTAATACTTTGTACTGATAGTACTACTTTGCACTGGTAGTAATACTTTGTACTGGTAGTAATACTTTGTACTGGTAGTAATACTTTGTACTGATAGTAATACTTTGTACTGGTTGTAATACTTTGTATTGGTAGTAATACTTTGTGCTGGTAGTAATACTTTGTACTGATAGTAATACTTTGTACTGGTAGTAATACTTTGCACTGGTAGTAATACTTTGTGCTGGTATTAATACTTTGTGCAGGTAGTAATACTTTGTACTGGTAGTAATACTTTGTGCTGGTAGTAATACTTTGTACTGGGAGTAGTACTTTGTACTGATAGTAATACTTTGTATTGGTAGTAATACTTTGCACTGGTAGTAATACTTTGTGCTGGTAGTAATACTTTGTACTGGTAGTAATACTTTGTGCTGGTAGTAATACTTTGCACAGGTAGTAATACTTTGTACTGATAGTAATACTTTGTGCTGGTAGTAATACTTTGTGCTGGTAGTAATACTTTGTACTGGTAGTAATACTTTGTACTGGTAGTAATACTTTGTGCTGGTAGTAATACTTTGTACTGGTAGTAATACTTTGTACTGGTAGTAATACTTTGCACTGGTAGTAATACTTTGCACTGGTAGTAATACTTTGTGTTGGTAGTAATACTTTGTACTGGTAGTAATACTTTGTGCTGGTAGTAATACTTTGCACTGGTAGTAATACTTTGAACTGATAGTAATACTTTGTACTGTTAGTAATACATTGTACTGGTAGTAATACTTTGTACTGGTAGTTATACTTTGTACTGGTAGTAATACTTTGTACTGGTAGTTATACTTTGTACTGGTAGTAATACTTTGTACTGGTAGTTATACTTTGTACTGGTAGTAATACTTTGTACTGGGAGTAGTACTTTGTACTGATAGTAATACTTTGTATTGGTAGTAATACTTTGCACTGGTAGTAATACTTTGTGCTGGTAGTAATACTTTGTACTGGTAGTAATACTTTGTGCTGGTAGTAATACTTTGCACAGGTAGTAATACTTTGTACTGATAGTAATACTTTGTGCTGGTAGTAATACTTTGTGCTGGTAGTAATACTTTGTACTGGTAGTAATACTTTGTACTGGTAGTAATACTTTGTGCTGGTAGTAATACTTTGTACTGGTAGTAATACTTTGTACTGGTAGTAATACTTTGCACTGGTAGTAATACTTTGTGTTGGTAGTAATACTTTGTACTGGTAGTAATACTTTGTGCTGGTAGTAATACTTTGCACTGGTAGTAATACTTTGAACTGATAGTAATACTTTGTACTGTTAGTAATACATTGTACTGGTAGTAATACTTTGTACTGGTAGTTATACTTTGTACTGGTAGTAATACTTTGTACTGGTAGTTATACTTTGTACTGGTAGTAATACTTTGTACTGGTAGTTATACTTTGTACTGGTAGTAATACTTTGTACTGGTAGTAATACTTTGTACTGGTAGTAATACTTTGTACTGGTAGTAATACTTTGTACTGGTAGTAATACTTTGTACAATTAGTAATACATTGTGCTGGTAGTAATACTTTGTACTGGTAGTAATACTTTGTACTGATAGTACTACTTTGCACTGGTAGTAATACTTTGTACTGGTAGTAATACTTTGTACTGGTAGTAATACTTTGTACTGATAGTAATACTTTGTACTGGTTGTAATACTTTGTATTGGTAGTAATACTTTGTGCTGGTAGTAATACTTTGTACTGATAGTAATACTTTGTACTGGTAGTAATACTTTGCACTGGTAGTAATACTTTGTGCTGGTATTAATACTTTGTGCAGGTAGTAATACTTTGTACTGGTAGTAATACTTTGTGCTGGTAGTAATACTTTGTACTGGGAGTAGTACTTTGTACTGATAGTAATACTTTGTATTGGTAGTAATACTTTGCACTGGTAGTAATACTTTGTGCTGGTAGTAATACTTTGTACTGGTAGTAATACTTTGTGCTGGTAGTAATACTTTGCACAGGTAGTAATACTTTGTACTGATAGTAATACTTTGTACTGTTAGTAATACATTGTACTGGTAGTAATACTTTGTACTGGGAGTAATACTTTGTACTGATAGTAATACTTTGTACTGGTAGTTATACTTTGTACTGGTAGTAATACTTTGTATTGGTAGTAATACTTTGTACTGGTAGTAATACTTTGTACTGGTAGTAATACTTTGCACTGATAGTAATACTTTGTACTGATAATAATACTTTGTACTGTTAGTAATACATTGTATTGGTAGTAATACTTTGTGCTGGTAGTAATACTTTGTGCTGGTAGTAATACTTTGTACTGGTAGTAATACTTTGTACTGATAGTAATACTTTGTACTGGTAGTAATACTTTGCACTGGTAGTAATACTTTGTGCTGGTAGTAATACTTTGTGCTGGTAGTAATACTTTGTGCTGGTAGTAATACTTTGTACTGGTAGTAATACTTTGTACTGATAGTAATACTTTGTACTGGTAGTAATACTTTGTACTGGTAGTAATACTGTGTACTGGTAGTAATACTTTGTACTGGTAGTAATACTTTGCACTGGTAGTAATACTTTGTGCTGGTAGTAATATTGTGTACTGGTAGTAATACTTTGTGCTGGTAGTAATACTTTGTGTTGGTAGTAATACTTTGCACTGGTAGTAATACTTTGTACTGATAGTAATACTTTGTACTGTTAGTAATACATTGTACTGGTAGTAATACTTTGTACTGGTAGTTATACTTTGTACTGGTAGTAATACTCTGTACTGGTAGTAATACTTTGTACTAGTAGTAATACATTGTACTGGTAGTAATACATTGTTTTTTTGTACACAGAAAAGCATGAGTGTCATGATTGTCTTGGCAAGGGAGTCGTGGCGTGTGACATGGCATGCTAGCTTTCTGATCATCCCTGTCGCGAGGAGTGGCTCCTGTGGACCTGCCAGGGCAGTGATCC
>OZ023205.1:66060912-66090871 GCA_963995525.1 Escarpia spicata | reverse complement strand
GTTACTGCAAATGAGACTACTTTGAGGGCATCTAGGGAAAAAGTATGCTTCAAAACAAAACAAGTTTTGGGAGTAGAGTGAAAAAACGCGTCTTGCTGTTTTCGTATCCGAACAAGAGAATCGTTTTCAACAAGGACGGACGGGGATGTGTTGTGAAGGAACGATGACGAAACGAGGGACAGAGGGACAGAGGGACAGAGGAACGAAGGTATTAACGACAGTAAAGGAAAAACAAGATTAAGTAACGACGGAGGAAAGAATGGCATGGATGAAGCGAGAGATGAAAATGAGGACGGGGAGAGAAGGAGCGAGAGAATAATTTCACACATATGTCCTGCAATTGAATAGACAGACGTTCTCCGCCTCCGCCTTCAGGTCTGCCTCGGTCAACGAGTTTGAAGAACGACCGACTCGACTCGTGTTGTCAGTAGGCAGCGTTTGAAGCACGTGTGAAAAGTTTGTTTTCTTTTCCTGTTTCGCTGATAAGTCGACCGTAATGTCTTGTAGGCGTCCCCGCAGCTGATAAGCGCCAATTCGAAGCTAACCGGAATCACCACTGCCATCTCGTCGCGGATTAGAGCGCTTGGGGGCGTGTCCGAGAGGAACCGCCCCCGACGTCATGACTGACGTATTTATGGTAATCGCGTTAATCCTATCAGCGTCCGAACCGTTGCCGGATTTGTTACGACGTCATATAAAGTGCAAATGAATGAGCTCTGTCGGAGACAGATGTTGTTCGACTGACTGTGGCAACATTAGATTCTTTGAACGACGTTTCCTTCCGCCAGCATCCCGTGGAGTCGGGGCCGGGAGTTCTGTGAAAGTTCCTTCCTGCGAGACAGCGGCTGTTGCGCCTGGAGACCGCGCGAGTGTAAGGACGTCGGGAGCCAAACGTGGCATCGTCTCGTCGACTCTCGGAGGTTATGCAAGCTCGTGTCATGTTGTCTGTTGTCGGATCCAGGAACTTCGATTGAGAGATTCCGCTCAAAGTTACCTGCTGCAACTTGTGCCAGTGCGCAGCGCGCAAGACACCGTCCGTATGTTGTCTTATGGTACATCTGCATGACCGTTTTAAAAGTAGGTCTACAATGTGTGTGTGTGTGTGTGTGTGTGCGCGCGCGCGCGCGTGTGTGTGTGCGTGTGTGCGTGCGTGCGTGCGTGCGTGTGAATGTATATATTGTGTTGCCACAATATATACATAGCGTACAACAAGTAATCAATGCAGTTGATCAAATTAATTTTCAAATTAGCGTGAAAGGCGTTACATTCTCTGAGATTCATTACGTTTGTGCCACGTCTAACTTAGCCTAAAGTCATTGATATGTTTCACTTTATCTTTAACAAATATGATGATATACATTAACAATACGAACCACTTGAGATATAGTCGGACGTTGGTGTAGCTTTACCCGCCGGAGACTGGAGACAGTCGTGGAGATGTCGTTACACCCATCCTGTCTCGGTCGTGTCATACCAACAGCTGTCTTCTAACTTTCACATCTGCACTTTCGTTCTCTGTCACGCAGAATGCCAACTACTCTGATAGCCCTTGCCACTATAATGCACGTGTTTCATGTTGCATTGCCCCAATTCTGAACATATATAGTGTGTGAGTGCGTGTGCACATGTGGTGTGTGTGCGTTTGTTTGTTTGTTTGTTTGTTTGTGAGGGAGAGAGGGGGAGAGGGAGAGAGGGGTGTGCGTGTGTCCCTTCAATCAGAACTACTTATATCAATATAAACCCCGTTTTGATTGTGTAAATGTTTTATCAGTATAACGTCACTCTTCAAATGATGAAATGAAAACTATAAATCAGCATTGATAGTAACATTTGTTATAAAATAACCGTAATAAGAATCCGTAATAAACTACTTACCGTCTGTTGGCCTGACTCTAGCAGAGATTGGCCTACAGTTATAACTCGTCTTCTGATTAGTTTATACGTTGGTTCATTGACTGGCAGGTGCGCAAGGTTACGTAGTCCGCAAGTCCTGTATCTTGCTGTGCAACGATTAACGCGTTCTTATGGTGAAATAAGTCGGTTGTGCTATTTTAGTTACGAACAAAAATCAAATTTGGCAGTGTGGTAAGAGCGCTTTATATTTCGTTATAGACCTAATCATAATATATACCCTGTGTCGAAATTCGCAAGCTAGATCCTTTTAATAACATTTCAGCTCCACGTTGCAGTGCAGTTTAGATCGTGTAAATAAACAACGATATCCTAACTAAATGTTGAACCATTCATAGCTATACCGCATCTGTTCCGTTACCGGGAATAAGACAGGGGTGCTAATCATTAGCAGGACATTCAATGAATGAGTTTGTTAAAATGTGGGAACCACGAGAATATGCCTAACATCAAAGGGGCTCGCGTTAATCGAGACGGCCTCTAAAGCACTACCAGTAAAGCATGTTTACAATTTGATGTCTTCTTTACAACATGAACATTTCGCGGTCGAAATATTACAATTTCGAACACTGTTTCACGTTTTATTTTAATCAGTTGGCGGGCAGTATAGCTTCAACATATGTATTATTGTACCAAGCACATCATTAAAATAATACGGACATAGAGTAAGTTTAACACATACTTGGTATCGCTATAATTTGAATTAGCAACAACGATGTTGTTCTTGGTACTGAATCACCGTAAATGATGTGTAAACATGGTGTAAAAGAATGGGGCTTCCTCGACGTGTAACAAGCATGATTGAATATTGTTTTTGATTGGGGAATTTCACTGAGTTTGAAGCATATTAAACAAGGCACATTCATTCACCTCCATTAGTGATGACGTAATAGGAACAGTTCACGAACACACGAACACACGAACACACGAACCCACGAACATATCAAAGTGGTGACTTAATCAGCCTCAATAGCTTTAGCAAGACTATTTCCAGATGCATATAAGCGAGTGTGTATATTGCTGATGAAGTGATACAGTGGCTGATAGCAGGAATCAAACGACGGTTACGACAACATCAATATTTCGGAGGTGTTGAACAGTGTTGTTGTCGAAACAACTATAAACATAATGAGATATACAAATTACTTA
Source organism: Escarpia spicata (assembly GCA_963995525.1). NCBI lineage: Eukaryota > Metazoa > Annelida > Polychaeta > Sabellida > Siboglinidae > Escarpia > Escarpia spicata. Next base: position 66,087,811 of record OZ023205.1, on the reverse strand, counting down.
TGCTATAGTTGTTTAAAAAAGGATATTCTAGTGTTGCGATTTCCACCGATAGATGCATTAATTATAACATAAGAATTCAAGCAAATCGTATAATAATAATAAATATTATTATTTTCGTTTTGTACAATGTACATATGGCAGAGGGTTATAGCGACAGATTCTAATTTCCAATATTATGTAAATAAACCATAATTAAACAAACCCACTATTTTTAGGTGGATCAACTTAATTCGTTATTCTTTCATAAAAAAGTATTACAATATGCTCGTTTTCGCATATTCAGACATCTTCTGCACATCGAAAGAATATTATCGTGATAATTACCTAACCGTATTGCTTGTAAGGTGTGCCCCTGTATGGCGCCCGCGTTGGGAGGTACTGCATGTGCATTCCTTACAGGCGTGTTTCTTCGCTCTACGGGAGGACGTGGGACGTGGGACGTAACGTATCAAACACACGAGACGTAAAACTCGTACTTGCCACGTTGACAATAAATCCGAAACCTCAAATAAGTGATTTTTGCAATGCATATGTAACATTACATACCATTATTCCAAGTGTTATTGTTTTGAAACAAACGTCTTTATTCCGACTAGTGTGTTTACATAATAGTTTGGTTTTTGAAAGTGTCATTACCACGTACCAATGAAGTTTGTTATATCGTAACATTTAATTCTGATGTAACCATAAACAACTTCAAGCTATGGTGTAAAGATAAATCTCATTAAATATTGTATGGCAATATTATAATTCTAAATATGTTACATTTCTTGTTGTGTACATGATTGTTATTTGTTCATCTTACAACTTGGATTACTTTAATCTTGGACCTTTTATCATATTTGTCTTCAAGTTCGGTTATATACATGCATTACATTGTATTGATGATGATCAGTGTTTCCGGTTTACAGGGGGCATGGGCTGTGGACGATAATACAGAGAACGTTGCCAATTCTGCACAAACCGCGAAAACTGGACGTCATCGTTAAAAACCCACGTAACGACGACGACAAGGGACGCTACTGAGAGGTCGCGCGGTGTATGATGGTACCGGAACAACATTCTGTCAAACAGGAGACAACACCCGTCTCGCAGCCGCCACCAAATACAGCTATCATGTCACTCACCGAGAACTACACGCAACTGCAGCCGAAGCTGCACTCCGAGCCGTACATTCTCCACGTACCGGGCGTCCGGCCGAGCTACGAGACCCTCTTGCAGCCCCCGTCGCCGTGCATGAGTCGCGCCGTCTGCAAGCGCGACCCGACGGACCCGCTTGAGGAGCACTACAGCGAGAACGGAGGCAGCGTGAAGAAGGCGAGGAAGAGTCCGACGACGACGATGATGACGACGCTGACGTCAACGCCTTCGCTGTCGCCGCCGCAGACCCTGGAAGAACTGCAGAACCAACGCGTGTTGGCGAACGTTCGCGAGCGACAGAGGACGCAGTCGTTGAACGACGCCTTCTCGCAGCTGCGGAAGATCATACCGACCTTGCCATCAGACAAACTCAGTAAAATACAGACGCTTAAGTTGGCGACTCGGTACATCGACTTCCTCTACCAGGTGCTCCGTAGGTAAGTTGTACAAGGCGTATAGAGCGGCGTATCTTTGGTGTTTTTCCGTTGATTACTGGAGATGCTCCACTGGATAATTGTCTTTTTGGGCATGGGAGTTGTGGCTTGATCCGTTTGTACAGTTTCCTATTTGTGAGGAACGTCGTGCGTTGTGCTGGGAGAAAATCCCCGCACATCACGGGGAAGATTAATTACTGTTGCTTTTAACACAACGATTAAAAATAATGCCATCCAAGCAGAGCAACAATACAGGTGGCAAGTGGATAACCCACAAATGTATAACCCGCCCTTCCAGGATATTTGTCAATTCGGTTTTTAAACATGTCAAGCTGCCAGCAGCATTACACAATTAGTAGGCAAAATGTTCCGTTCATTTATATGTTGTTGGTGCAGAACAAAAATGTTCTGATATCTTATCTGCACTATTCTTTCACTAACATTATTTCGTGTCCGCAATATTGTTTCCATCGGGTTGTTCAACTACATTCAACCAAGTGATGTACACGATTACCAATACACAAATGTCATCACTCAAAACTTCATTTCAAATTCATTTGAACAGTACAGGGATCCATTTCCCTGAGACTCAATGCGGCTTCGTTGACAACACATTATGATATTATATGTAATTATAACCTGCACCTACGTCCAACTGGCCTCTGTCCGTTGTCACATTCTGTTTCTAGGTTTAGACGTTTAAAATACTGCTCTTGGTGAAACAGTGGATGGGACAACCACATGTAAACATTTATCACTAGCCATCACATGGCTGAAACAATGAGTAATGGGATGCTGAAATGCCGCACAGATGGCGCCTTTGAAGACATTGGCTTATGACAACAAATGCTGCATCATTGTGTCGAATGCCGGTTATGCTATATACAGGATTAACCAACATTCCTGACATAAATCTGTGTATCACTACATAAATAATAAATATGTATAGTACTAGCAACGTGCAGGTTTCCGTAAATAACCATCACATAATACTACAATTTCTCTGCAATAATTGCTAATACATAAAATTAATGTTATTATTATACTTATAATAATTTTTTACATGTAACAAACTGATTACAATCACACACAAACACGGTGTAACCGTCAATCCGGAAACCCCATAATCCAGGCATAAATTCACGCGAACGGAATTTACAAACTACTGTATCTAAAAGAATCCGCGTTATGTGCACGAATCGTAAATGCGGAACATCTATTAATTTGAATCCGTGTATTGGGGACAGATATACATGTTCGGATTAACGAGGTTGTACCGTACACTAGGTGTTTGTTAAATACTCGTACGATGTTCTCAGTTGTTGCTCTGTGTCGTCAAACAACATTTTCAGTTGTTACTCTGTCTCACTCCAGTGACGACACGGACGCCAAGTTGCCGGCGAGCTGCAGCTACGTGGCGAACGAGCGACTCAGCTATGCCTTCTCCGTGTGGCGGATGGAGGGAGCGTGGCAGCTCAATGGGCCTTGAACACGGGACACGGGCCAAGTCTGACAGACACCGCGCACCGGTGAGATAATGCTTTATTTCACTACTGTATCGTGTGTTTTAGGGAAGGTCCACACTTGTTGACATTTACCCATTCGTACTTGTTCTCAGACCCTCTCCCGCTCGCACAATTAGTACCTACCTTCAAATGTCGATAGGTCTAAGTGTCCAGATTATTGACAATTAATCATCGTTATCATGTTTACAAACAATATTATATAATCACTATGATTATTCCTATACAATTCACACACAACTGACAGTGGTATTACTCGTGTTATGATGTCACAGGTTCTTACCATGTTACATCCTTCCGTATTTTCTATACGAATAAGTAAATGTTGACAATTATGAACGACCCCTTCTGACCTTGACGTGTTCGCACGCAGGCACGCAGATATGCACACACGCATATAACGCACAGTTTATTTGCCTTAAAATAACATTTCAAAATAACAACTCCAAAATACTTATATAGGATTGCAACAGCAGCGACAACATATTTATAAACTTTTCCCATATATGTTCTAATATATAAGTTATATAGTTTACAATAGTTACGTCAGTAAGACATATAGTTTCACTTCGTCATAATCTAAGAGCCTATCGTTTTTAATACTGTATATCCTCCATAGCTTCTTAGCAATTCCGTCTGTTGACGACTTTTGCGCTGTACCTGACAATGAAAACGCTTAATCCTTTGGATTTGTTGCGCCACTGAGTTCAAATTCTCTGAGGATATTGGCACTAAAGAAGTCATTCCATCGTTATTACTACCAGAGAGTAGTATTGTGTTTACGCAAATGCAACAACTGGGTCTAAGATAGAATAATTGCATTATTTTATTAGTTAGTTAATTAATAGATCGCCGTTAAGATATTTTATATAAGCAAGTCATGTTCATTAGCCGTTGTAGGCCCTTCATTACAATATTTGACAGTATACGACAAGTATGACACTCTGTCCGTCAACCTGTCGTTTATTTTCGGAGAAGTTGTGAATATAATCGAAACCAGACTGACGTAACGTAAATTGCATACGCGCAGTGGAATTTGTCTCCCGTCGAAAACATGACGAATTATCATCAAATCGCTGTAGGGGCACGCTTTCATAAGCGTCGCCGGTGGAGCATTGCCGCGGTGCAGATGAAGAAAAGTTTACCGCCGTTGCGACCGACCTTTGTACCCGTTACAACAGATGAGACATGGGAACACATGCAGGAGACGGCATGGGAGGGTGACAGGAAGATGGGGGGAGGGGGGTATTTACCGGGGAGGGTGACACATCCAGCATGCCCATGGGAGGTGCACGTTCAACTTCGTTTTTATAGGCCCCCTAACTTGGTTAGACAACTGAGCCAAAATCACACAAAATGTTTTGTCGACAACTGGTTTGACTACTTACATATACTTTTTTTGGTAAAACTTATTTTATATATCGACGTTCCTTATTTATATCGGTGGGTACATAACACCGTATAGAGACTGGAACGGGGGTTTCTAAGTTGTTTCTTTTAACAGCTATTGCTGATATGATCAGACGGACTTTACCAATGCAAGAGCTTGCCGAAATGCCCTAAAGTGGGGCTGATTTATTTAGCCGGGGAACGTATCGCACCGACACACTCACTAACACATGCTAGACGCATCAGGCGGAGACAGGTGCAGCGGCGACGGCGGACGGCTGAAGGCTGCCAGCAGAGAGCGGCTCGTTGATTAATCTTATCCGTCGCCTACCACGATCAAAGACGGTCATCTAAACGGGGAGCATTATACTGTCCCCGCGGGTCGCAGCAATACGGGGAGGGTTTACATTTTTGAAATGAAATGAAGTTTATTTCGTTACTCGGTTACAGTGATATAACAAGTATGAACGTAAATATGGTTTCACCAATTAACTCGGGAGATTCTCTAGAAACCCCTGGGGGCTTATTTCGAGAAACACCTATAATTAGGTAATGTAATAATTGCACCTTTTTAAGATTTGACGCAAATAAAAAGTGACAACAGGGCGTCGCAATCCAATATAAACTTAGACAATCTAACACCATGAGGCAAAGTGATAATTGAATGGTATAGAGAGCATTGGCAAATACTTGACAACTGAGTATCTGTGATAAAATGGAAGTATGAAGACATATAACGCGAATGACATCAAATAGTATAAATAGATAATATAACACATTGACAGAGTGTCATGCAATTCATAAAAGGACTTTAGTACCAGGTTTAAGGTAATGGTAGATAGTTTTTGTTTTCTTTTCGTATTTTTTACATTAAAACATTAAAGCAAGGTGTTGATAACAGCAGTATCAGTACATATAATAAATATCAAGGTAAATTAAATTACATGTGTCATACAACGACGTGTGTATCAACTGTGAACATACAGGTATGTATCATGTACATGTGTGTATGTGTGTACATATTTATGCACACAGACACCCATATAGGAATATGAAATGAGAATGAGGGATTGTGATGAGAGTGTTTACTAACTAGACGCGATCGCAGCCAGCGAAATAGCATAAGAATTCAATGAAATAAGATTCTAAAAATATATGCATATATGACGACATTCCCGTAATTTAATACATTGGTGTGAACGACTTTGTGATGTGACAAGGACTATTTCAGTATCGGCGCTCTTGTTAATTAACCCTTTCACTTTGTGTGGCGTGCTACTGCAGCGCTAAAGCAATAAGCAGGTAGCGGTGGAAACTAGTTGAATGTGTGAACATTCGTTAAGTGTTTCTTATTCTGTTAACATATTTTGTAGTTAGATCAACTAAGCCCATCATGAACGTACTAAAGCAGTCACCTTAAGCCACAACGTTAGTTATCTAGGACTATACGGTTCGTCATCTATATTTGAGGGGTTCCCATATTGATGACACCCTGATCGCTTCGCCAGTAACGACGGCAGCAGGGCAATCCATTTAGCCCCCTCCTGACTAGACGTGGGCTTGAGGCTCCGGGCCATGGCTAAGAACTTTGTTACGTGAGCTCTGAAAGTCTATTTTGGCTTGATAATATTAATCACGTTAATTAATTAATCGAAATGTTTCTTTTTTATATGATGCTATTTTTGATCACCAAGTAATATTTTATTATATTCTTAAAGTATCCTCTCTGGTTTCTGTTTTGCGATTGTGTTTTCAGGTTGAAATGATTTCGTTCGTGACTTTTATATTCCAAATAGGCCTACAAACAAGGTATAGGCCTATTCAATCAAGATTGATGTGGGTTTTAATCTGCATTTCGAGCAAGAACAAGGCCGATATTGACAATGACTTAAAGTATGAATTAAAGTAGGTAGCGATCAACTTATATTAATGTGGTTCTTATAAACACATGTGTGCGGCAATACCTGAAGCAAAACAAATCTATATACTATTCTTTACGGGTATTTTCAATAGACGCTTCTGTTCTATAGGATACTACATAACTTGTAGTAGGCCCCAATCAATTAGTTTTCGCGCCATATGTTACTTTGCCCTGTAAATGTCTATAGTTATATATAGATTCCTATAAAACAATCTATAGACTTCTGAAGATATTTTACTAAGGGGATGTCAGATTAGGCAAAGCTGATGCTAGCTAATTTATTAACATGATTTTGCCATAACGTTGCACGTTCAGCCTTGTCACGCTGTTTGGCTGGACAGCGCATTGTAATCCCGTCTCGCTCCTCTGATCCAGCGAGCGCGTATTAAAACTTGTCCCCATTTCGCCGGAGCCATCACGGGCTAGAGCGGAGACTATAAAAGCCTAAACCTGATCTTTATCTCTGACCCCTAACGACATCTGAGCGCACCAGTGCCAGTCGACCGAGAGCACGCATCGACGGGTCTCCCACGACCTTCGTCGGAGTGTTTCCCGGCATCGCCCGGCCGACCGACGGCCGCGTAATAGATGGCTTTACGCCCTTTCATCCGGGCTGCGGTATCGTCGGCTTTCGTCGTAACGATAATTGGAAAGAAAGACAGTTTTTTTTATGTCAGCAACGAAGCAGTATCATAATGATTAATGAACCGTTATTATTAAAAGCGGTGACCGCATCGGCGAAGAAAGGACAATATAGAAGGGGGTACATGAAATAAGTTTTGTCACTGACGGTGTAAACAGGTATAGAAAGAACAAAAGTTTGAAGCCGCACTATTGGTGTTCATACCTCCGACGAAGCCGATTGTTGGTGTTGTAGCGAAACATTATCCAGTTTTAATAATGCAGGAATGGGATATTAGTTATTTGTAAAAAAAAGTTAAGCACGCAGTTAAATACATAACTAACATTGACAAATAGTTTGTTGCGAAATTTTCCATTTCAGTCTGAGACCAACTAGACTCATTCGGGAGTATTCCTTCACTCTGAGCGCACTGTCCAACATTATCAATAAACAAATGTCATCACTTCCTACTGCCAGGCTTAGACTGAAACTAAATCTAGACGATGTGGAGCATTATAACGTGAGACGGTATCAGAGCCGTCTAAATACATCGCCAGCTTGGTAGCAACGAACCCACTACACTAAAAAGCAAGACTCCTGGAATAATTAGTAAATTAGTCGGTAAGTGCTCTCGCCAGATTAAAAGCCTGTTCTACGAAAACATCGCATTGAGGAAAATACAAAAATTACAACTTGTTGTTTCGTTATTTATTAATGATAATATTATATTATTTTAAATACTAATACTTTGTTTCCATTTCCCGTATGATACCATGTACGTTTGGCAGGTTCTCCACATAAAGTCAATACTAACGGAAATACACGAGAGCCATTATACGCCAGTAGACCGGGTCGCCTGCGCAGACCTTTAATCCCGAAGCTGTATTGGCCAACACGACTGCACGCCGTTAACGAATCTAACACAAACAGGCAGGCAGCGGCTAAAATCAACAGCACCTTATTTACTTCTCTCCCCGGGCGCCCCGTCCCGCGTCCCTCCTTGCGTAAGGTTCCCCCTCCTCAAAGTTGAGGGCGCCTACTCCTGCACCCCCACTAGTGACGTTTGGTGTCACGCTGAGATGCTATACAGCGCACGCCGCTTTGTCGGCATTCTTCAATATAGCACTTGTTTATGTTGTTGTTTTTTCTAGGGGTGGGACGTTTGGGGGGTGTTTGCCCATAACGTAGTTCAACGTTACTTCGTTTCTCCCGTCATGGGACGGAACACGTATTGCTTCTCAGTTTGTGGTAATTTATTATACTTTTTAGAAATTGGTTTGGTTGCTCCAAGAACTAATTCTAACAAGATATTAACACGTTTTTGGCAATTAGCATAACTATTGTAAGCAGCATTCATGGGCAAAGCCATGTGTCAACAATTACAATGCTTTCTTTTTATATTGATTCTAAATCGTGTGAAGATGTTTACATGGCGAACACGGGATTATATAATTATTTTCACCGTTTTCGACGTATGGGGTTAGATGTCCAACGAATAGTAACACTGTGTTTTGCTGCAGAACAAGTATAAAATAACAAAGTGTTTTTAAACGAAATGTAACTATTTTAAGTCGACACTGCACGTTCGGCCCCATTCGTAAAATGCATGCAAAAATGTGAAAGCGTCAGTTACGCAGAATCCTCTGATGCCTTATAGACTCCCCCCCTGCTCTCCATATAACACTGTAGTCTGACGTGACCTTTGTTCAGTGTTTATTTTCCAGGGAAACAGAATAGGTCTTTTTCAGAATGGTTCCTGTCAGTGACTGAAATGATACTTATTAAATTGCCCAGTTTTCATACCACACATCGGGGCGCTTATAGACATATGAATCACAATTATTAACATCGCCTGTCGTTTGCTTCAGGATGCAGATGAAACGTCAAACTACCAGCTCACAACAAGGAAAGGCAACGTATCTCAATGTCACCGTCAGTGGTCGCCTGTCGCTGGCATCATGTCGCCTGTCGTCCATTTGTCGCCTGACTTCACGCCATCAAAACGTGACAATCGCCCAAAATGAACTCGACCCAAATGGAACCATTGCTTCGGTCAAGGAATGGCGACGTAAACAATACGTAACACTAACGTGAACTGTTACAAGACACACCGGAAGTCGTACCGGAAGTTGGGACTACTTTGTCGACGTCATTCGTCGTAGAAGAAGTAAACAGTACACAAGCCATGTAAAGTAGCGATGTCCGAGGGACTTAATCATTAATAGTTTAAACTACAACTCGGTACATGGAGACGTGAACGTTTTCTTTATATCCGTCATTTTCCATAACTTGCCTATGGCAATAGTGGTGTTGTCTTACGCTCGTTATTTATACCACATTAAGACTGTAATGTGGTCGTTACGGCAATCGTGTTTTTGTACGTATCCCGACACGTGCACGACCGGAGAGCCGTTCTACGGTTGACAGTGTTGAAGGATGTATGGATATAATTGACAATCGAGTGACATTTCCCACGTCAAGTAATTCGCCTGCCATAGTGACGTCACAACGGTTTGGGTTTCCGTCGGGGAAATGCTAGGTGATGTAACGGTGTATCGGGTTTCTTCAAACGTCGCGCCAAAGGGATAAATCCCTGGCCTTTAAACGTGTTTCCACAACGTTTATGTTATATAAATACTCTCGAATTCGATTACTATGCAATTTCAGAATAATGTCCTATATGTCAATATTTATTGTATATAGTATTTGTTAAATAAATAATACCGTGTAATGACTTGCGTGTGTACATATTTATATATGTGATCGTATTAGGTTAATTGTTAAAGTAATTATAGTTGTAAAAGTAAGGATATTTCAGCCGCCCAGAAAAGCACACGTCCTTTATTCCACGTCACGTTTATCACCGGAGTGCAACACGGCCAGAATATCACACCGATAAGCAATGTTTTATTGCCTAATTTGAAGGTTAATAAGATTTTGCATGAGAAATAATTCGCGTGCACTGGCATCCTTAATGACGGAAACGTTTTTTTCTCAACATGTCATTCCGTGCGAAGAATGAACTTCAAAAATCGAATCAAAAGCCAATCGCTCTCAGTCAAACAAGGAAATGCGATAATTCTTAATTATGCTCTTATACAGTTCGGTAACAAAGATCTGACGTCGCCTAATGTATGTTTAAAGTGATGTCAGTTTTTATGATGGGGACACGTCTGGGCTGACGGAAGAGCCTCGTCACGTTTGACCCACGGGGGTGGGTGCGGTGGGAAATCAAATTAAGCTGTTTTTTCATTAGCCCGCGTTTTGTTTCCCTTAGCAGAAGAGCGGGCGGACTGTTTGAATGATAGCTAAACTTTCAGGACGGTGTCCTTTCAATCGCCATCTTTGTTATCCACGGAACCGCTGTTTTGTTGTTTGTGTTTTTGTGCGTGCGTGTGTGTATATGTGTGTGTGTGTGTGTGTGTGTGTGTGTGTGTGTGTGTGTGTGTGTGTGTGTGTGTGTGTGTGTGTGTGTGTGTGTGTGTGTGTGTGTGTGTGTGTGTGTGTGTGTGTGTGTGTGTGTGTGTGTGTGTGTGTGTGTGTGTGTGTATATATATATATATATATATACACATACACACATATATATATATAGGCCCTATATATGCCGTGAAGTTTAAATAAAGAGCAATCACAGAGACAAGTTAAGTTATCATAAACTCTTATGTCCGGATGATTGAAAACTTGTCACGAACGTACCTCGGCTGTAATAATAAAATATGTATATGATGTTACGCCCCCCGGCTTTCAAATAACAGAGGTAGCGTACTGTGGGTGTCGGGGACGTTTTTGTCCACGTCCTCACTGCATTGTGTTGAATGTCAGATGTTAATTGAAAGCGGCGCCGCTCATAACTCGCTCACCGAAAAGTCCGTGTTGTTTGCCAGAGCTAATCGGAAAGATTTTCAATAAAATTACAGGTTCACAATGGCTGTTAGGGCTGGCCGATTGTGTAGCAAATTGAATTAGCGCCAAATCTGGTTGCCGCGGGCAATCAAAAACGCCAGGTGGCTGCTGTGAGCGCCACCATCGGTGATATATGACACTATAGCATACTTGCTTTCGGGTCATTTGTAACATTTCTCCACGAGAGTGTATGTAGGATGCAGCCCAGATAACGATGTGGTGACATTAAACTTACGATTAATGTTGCAGAACTCATAGCACCAATCGATAAGTATGACGCCTCATTGGGAATTAGGACGACGCATAATCATGCCATTCTTAGCATAATCAGTTTGAAAAAGATAAGACACGACTGATTCCAGCACCTCATAAGAATTCAAATTAGCACTGACGCTTAGTTGTTTTCTAGAAACATATCTTACATAGCTGTTATCCAGTTGGTCTACAATGCCCTTACTAAATTAACTTTTTTCTCCAGCAACGTTGGACAACGACTCTATTGGTGTTGCTCTTGAATAGACCAGTGACGGGCAATGCGACGTTGGAACGATGAACTGCATCAAGCGGGTCATCTATCGTGTTTCGTCATTTACAATTTTAATGTTTCTCCATCTCCTCGGAAAATAATTTCATGCAATTAACAATGTAATCATTAACATTGTGGAACTTCGTTTGATTACCTTTGAGTACCATTTGTGTACGGTACCTATATATTTGTAGAAATAAACGCCGAAATATCCAAGCAAATGCATCGAAATAGTTTTGAATGTACACATTCCCAGCACAATCGTTGCGACATTTTGGGAAGTATTCAGCAACCCTCTACTTAATGCGCGAATGCCACTCGTTCACAAAATGTGTACCCTCCACTACCTATAGTCAAGTACTCACTTATACAACTGAGTGAACTGAAGCAACGTGGAGTGAAAGCAATTGCCCAAGCTTCGAAGCGGCAACAAGAGGACACGAAACCGGGTTTTTCTCGATTGAAAGTCCGTTGTTGTAACTAGTCACTACGCAACAGCGCTCTATTGTGCGTCTTATGTAATTATACTGATTTAATTCTTATAAAACGTTCTTTATTTTCCAATTAGCGTTGCAATTTTTGAATGTATATCAATTCATGCGGTTTTGCGATCAGCGGCTGAATGCGACTGGCACGTAATGGCTACATTTTACGGGTACTCACAAATCGATAGAATTCACAAGTTTTATGTAGCGGGGGAAGTTTGAGGTTAAACGACATTGATCTAGCGTAGTGTCGTAGATCGGTGTTTTGAAATCATTCGCGAGAGGGTACCAGCGCACAGAATGTGCATTTTGGGTGCACCGATCGAGACGATTATCTAGATCGCTTTTTAAATAGATATCCCTATATTCGGAACATAGGACGAAGTGAGAATATTGTTTTCAAAAGAACCTTCCAATGCACGAATACGTGAACCTAAACTCCACAAAAACCTAGACTGGCAGTCTCAGACATCTCACTACTAAGTAAATAATATCGCCTATTTTAACGTCAGATGGTTTGAACGTCGACGTTGGTCACGAGACAGTCCAAAGTTTGCGCCGCCCCATTGGGAATTCGTAGACCCCTTGTGGGCACAACGCCAGACAAAACATATGGGTCAAAGGTCACGCTGTGATAAAAAATCTACGAAGTCTCGTCGTCGTCTGCGAAGCGCTTACGTCACGTGATCGGGTGTAGCCAGCTGCGAATATCTCGTTAGGGGTCTTGCGGATGTGTGTGGAATGCAGTGAAATGCAAATAATTTGTCTGCGTTGGCACGCCCGTGAGTGATTGGCGTGCACGTGAGTGATTGGCATGCATGTGAGTGATTAGCCGGAACCCGGACGGCGAAAGTTAGACGGGGCACCGGGCTGTCTGGACAGGGAGACGGAAGCTGTTTTCCTTACCGATGCCGTGACCAGCGCGTCATCGCCATCGGCCGTTAACGTGCGTGATTCGATGGCTGGCTGTCAGTGGTGCGTCACACAAGATTCATGGATCCCTACTGCGATGAGTTGTGCATCGGCCAAGCCCTAGTCATGAAAATAGCATCAATTTCGTGGTAGCCCGTCGGGCTATAGTAACTTAAACAGTCGACTACCTCGGTCAATGTTGTATTAGCTGTGCCAAGAAACAAGGAGATAAGGAGAAGATCAGACTCACAGTAACGCTTCGAAGATATAGAATGTCTATGAAAAATAGTGATAGAAACAGTTTTCTCAATTAAGAAAGATTATGACTAGACAATGCGAGGTAAAAGAGCAATGAAGGAACAGTGTATAGATTAGAGAGCAGCAAGGAAAGCAATCTCACAGATGACTTTAAATGAATTATACAACTAATCTACTGATGGTGCAAACGCAAGCAGCGTGAATATGTTTTAAACAAAATTTACAAATAATTGCGCGAAGTTCTCCACTTGCAATCTGGCTATTTTGCTCTAGGTGTTAATCTTGTTCAATTGTGTTACATCTTGCCAAATAGTGCGTAATATTTGTAGAATAAATTACAAGAATTACATTGTATTCAATTTTAATAAACACAACGCGGTGGTGATGCCAACACTAAAAATGTTGCCGTTTGATTCTGGGCAGAGACTTAATTCAGCAGTGAAATGTTCATAGCCAAGCGGGCATGTGAAATTGTGAAATATACTAAAACTAAACTAAACTATGCGACCTGCAAGTTGCCAGGGACGTGTAATTGTTGTTAAAGTCAGGGTCATATATGTCTTTGTGTCTGTATATTTATGTCTCTCTGTCTCTTTGGTTCTGTCTCTCTGTCTATTTGTCTATTTGTCTCTTTTTCTTTTTGTCTCTGTGTGTCTCTGTTTTTCTGGTTGTCTGTTTCTATGTTTCTCTGTCTCTGCGTCTCTCTGTATCTCTGCCTCTCTGCCTCTCTGCCTCTCTGCCTCTCTGCCTCTCTGCCTCTCTGTCCCTCTATCTCTCTGTCTCGTTGTCTCGTTGTCTCGTTGTCTCGTTGTCTCTGTGTCACTCTGCCTCTACATAACACTCTCTCTTTGTCTGTCTGTCTGCCTCTGTCTGCCTGTCTCTGCTTGTCTCTGCCTGTCTCTGCCTGTCTCTGCCTGTCTCTGCCTGTCTCTGCCTGTCTATGCCTGTCTCTGTCTGTCTCTGCCTGCCTACGTTTCTCTCTACGTTTTCTTTCCTGTTTCTGTCTCGGTCCGTATATGTTTCTGTCTTTGTCTCAGTTGTTCTCTTTCTCTCTCTCTCTCTCTCCCTTCCTCCCCCTATCTCTCTTTCTCTCTCCCCTTCTGTCCCCCTTTCTCTCTCTCCCTCCTCTCTCTCCCTCTCTCTCTCTCGCTCTCTCTCTCGCTTTCTCTCTGTCTGTATGTCTGTCTGTCTGTCTGTCTGTCTGTCTGTCTGTCTGTCTGTCTGTCTGTCTGTCTCTCTCTCTCTCTCTCTCTCTCTCTCTCTCTCTCTCTCTCTCTCTCTCTCTCTCTCTCTCTCTCTCTCTCTCTCTCTCTCTCTCTCTCTCTCTCTCTCTCTCTCTCTCTCTCTCTCTCTCTCTCTCTCTCTCTCTCTCTCTCTCTCTCTCTCTCTCTCTCTCTCTCTCTCTCTCTCTTTCTCTCTCTGAATTGCTCTCAATCACGTGGCGAACTGCTACTAACTTCGAGCCCCGTGAATGTCAGCTAGCTGAAGTGTCAGACAGCTACGAATTGTTATTTGCTACCGAGTTCCGCGCGTGTAGCTGCGTATAATTCCCGACATGTTATTTTATACTCATTACTAAACACCGACGTTACGTTTCACCCTGGACCATGCCGCCAAATGTTCTATAGTAATTAATATACGCATTCCAGTGTTAGCAACTCGAGTCAGGAAACACCTGCTTAATGGTATTGTTGATACGTTTTACGCGCTGCAACTTCGTAAAACAAAATATACGGAGATTACCTGATTTAGTATATTTTTTCAGAGTTTTGTCACGTGGAAACATACCTATGAATAAACAATGATTTACAAACCGGCTTAAAAAGAAGAAGTTGGTGGATTTCGTAGCTATTCCGAGCAATGACAATAAGATACATTTGAGCATTTTAAACGTCTGATGCGATCGTAATTATTGTATAAATCATGCCATACAGCATAGATTATGTTATATTCCAACATTTTAACCGAACCTTTTGAAAAACAATGTGTTAATATTATAGTTTGAATATTTCAACTCGAATATCGTATTCATATTGCAATGTAACCTTGATACTCATAGACAAATCAATATCAATATGGTGCCTTAATAAATATATATATATATATTATATATATCACATATATATATATATTATATTATATATATATATATAACTTGGATTTTATATAAGACCAATCAATTATTAGTCCATGCAACGAAAACTACTAATGGTGATTAGCTGATATTATCGCTCGAGTGATATCATGATGATATTATCTCCCGAGTGATATCATGATGATATTATCTCCCGAATTATATCATGATGATATTATCTCCCGAATGATATCATGATGATTCTTTTAGTCAGGTAATTTTCCAAAAGGGGGCATGGTCCTGGATTGGCAAGGCAATACTAAATAAGACAATGTCCATGACGGCAACGCCTTCTACAGAATGTTCTACTTGCTACTTGTACGAGTGATTGTATTTAGTGATGTCATATGTTTGAAGGTGTTTCATTAAAAATCTTAATAATATTAAAATGAAATTACACATTTGGTATATGTAAATATTGATATATTTAAAAATGAAGGTGGGATTGGATAATGATTGAAATAATTCACCATAAAGAATAGAAATTTCCAGTAGTGCCGGTAGCCCCTACCAGTGCAATATGTCTTTCGAGGATCTATATCAGCGGTTAAGTTGGTTAAGAATCGAAAACAAGGCGCACACCGTCCGCAACATTAAAACATTATTACTAGAATGTGGGTTTGCAATAATGATATTGTCCAAAGTCTAACATAATCAATGTTCGTCTACAAAAATGTGCCTTTATTCGGAAAATAGTTAATATTCTCATGGTGCCTTCATGTGTTCACTTATGCAGACAACATACATTTGGGAAAATATATGGCCTATTCAGTAAAAAATAAATGGCGATTGCTTTTTGGGATAGTAGTAATTAATTGTATGTTACTAACACAATCCCTTTTTGTAAAATGTCAAAATTGCCTTGACAACATGTGTCGTATCGGTGTCTGGGAACAATATAAATAACAAAATGATACACACACTCCTAGCTCAGTCTTTCTTTCATCTTTTGACCAGCGTGCAGCAGTAGCCGGAGCAGTGACAGAGTTTGTACACTTGTAACGGCGTATTTCAAGCGTTTTATGCCTGTCTTCGCACGAACTTTTCACGAAATGAATTGTCAGTGTATACATGTATATATATATATATCGATAAGGTTAGTCAGAAATACACAACGTTCGAGTTCTTTACTTGATCGACCGCAATAAACAATTATTAAAGCAATTTGCGTATCGGGCTGTGTAGCCGCCGTGCCACTGTAGCCGCCGTGCCACTGTAGATCAGTGGTATTATCCGTCAGGGATGGTCAGGAAACAAGCCAGAAACGTACAGAGTAAGTTCCCGTGGCAGATCGGCGCAGCTCAAACGAACGCCCAGTAAAGTCAACATTTGAAAAGTCGTTTTCGACAAAGGTCGTTCGCAGTGATTAATCGCCTACGCCAGTCGGATTTGGCTTAGCAACGTCAAGCATTCATTGAGCTGTTGCGTAAGCTGGGTCTTTGCGACGCATCTGAGAGTCATCGCGTTCGCTACCCAGGATGATCAAAGGACGGTTTAATCATACCAGAGTCGGGTCTTTCAACGGCGGAATCCGCCGAGTGGGTTGCTGATACCATGTTGTCGTGTGCCGGAAACGAAAAGCTGCGTGAGAGAATGGTTTCTTCCGCCATCGTGCGAGTCCTGTAACATGCTCAAATAGAAAACAATGTTGGAAACATATAGAAATCCATAGTGTTGTGAAAGAGTTAAGGCCTGTTTACACGAATAATTAGTTGGCGGACTAGTTGGCCAACTCAGTGTTGCCCAACTGATCTGACAACTTTTACGTGTGCGTTTACACATGTGACATGTCTCGACACAGCGAACAACTGCGACTTTAACCTCGATTGCGACTACTTACAATGTTGAGCTCTCGGGTAAAAGAAACAGAAAATAAATCGACAGGAGAGTTCCATGTCAACGAGTTACGTGGCTTCGTTGTTTACAAAAATAATTTTGTGTGTGGAAACATATTATCTATATGAGTGTTAGCAAGCCATTTTACCAATAACGATGCTTTCTCTTTTATGTGAAAGTTTTTGGTAATTTCCGTCGCCCAGTGATGCTGCGTTTTCTTGCAAATTGTATACTAAACTGTCATGATAGAAGAGTGGCAACTGACTTAAATTAAAGATGACAGCTAAATGAACTAATGCCTAAGACCGGTTTACATTACAGTGTATTAATCGTTATCATAATATGTAATAATATACAATAATTAACTCCTCCAAATGTATTGTTACAATTGTATATTATATTATATATATATATAACAAACATTATTTTGTGTGTATTTGGATATGCATCATCCTGTCATTTATCAGTAAAATAACTCAATTAATTAGTCAACATTAACTAATTTGCAAGCAAACTCAATATATTCGTACTTTAGCTTCCATGATAAAAAATATATATATTTGTATATTTCTACAGAATATGGGCTTTAGACATAATGCAAACATTAACATGTTTAAATGCTACCAAATAATAATTTATTTACATGATATAAAAATAATTTCCGTAGTGTTATGAATGGTGAAAGAATTATTGCATAAGTCTATGTTATTTATGTAAGTTGGTGTTCATTGAGTGCTAAACGTTTTTATGAAGAACAAACAATGTTATTGGAGACTGTACAAAAAAATCATTATACTTTCTGAGATACTTGTAATTTCCTGCATGCACAATAAAACAGAATTTAAATATAGTTTACTGTGTCATAACTGGTTAACAGCACACTGCAGGTACAATACTTCAATGTCATTGTTTCATAAAATGTTATCCAGCATTTCAACATGAAGTACCAGATAATCTTTATAGAATGTTCACAGTATTTTGTAGATGAACCCGACAACTCTTGTGTCAAATGCAGGACTGCCGACAGTTTCTACATTACTCCCTCTGTGCGCAAAGCATATGATGATTATTCACAATACATTTCAGGCATAAACCGGCATTGTCAGACAGTCAAGTAATATTCACAGTTCACTGCCTCACAATCCATGCCAATGCAGTGCATCAATGTTCGCATAATCCTGCAGTCTCAGGACAACAATGTTCTAATGTTTACCAACATGAAATCATACACAAGTTGGTCACAGGACACTGTAAATTCTTGTGTTTATAGAGTCAACGTGTCAACAGGACGATATTGTTTTCGTAACAGAAGATTGTGGAAAATTACTCCCACCAAAACCGTCACCTCGCCATTAAGTTGGCGGCAAAAACAATATCTTTATAAATTAGAAAATTTACATGAAATAGATAGGTTAGATAAAACTATGTTGTTGACTCGTCTTGGTTCGTTGGTAGGACTCGACCCAGCAGAAAATACCGAAATAAATTTATGCAAAATGTAAAATACCTGTTACCTTGTTGTGCTAAAGACTCCGCTGTCTTCTGCCACTCGTAGCTGTGTTGGTTGTGCCGTGGTAGATCACAGAGAGCATACAAACTGGGGACAAAGCTGTGTGCGGTAATTGGTATTTTGTAATTTAAAAAGCCTAGACACCTTCTTTGTTTTACAATAGTTCAATTATAGTAAACGTTCCGATGGTATTGGAGGTCACGTTTCGCTATACATATCTGTCCTACATGACTAGTTTCGTGAAGTTTCATGATGCGGACTAAGTGATAATACGCACTATGCAATACCTTGCATCACCGTGCCCGTATTTTCTCGGCTTCATCTCTACCGCGGATGAGACAACGTTACTGCCCGTCCCAATTAGTTTACCGACGATTAATTTCGCACGTGTGCTTCCGCAGTGTTTGTTTACCGACATAACGCGCACGCGAGCTCCAATTCGGCTAACGACTACCAGATGGCGCTGTCGGCCACCGTTAGCCGCTCGCGTACGCGAATTAGAGGTGACGGATGGGGCTGGCCGCGCGTGTTTGTTTACGTGGACGCACGTGACGCACGCGCCAGGTGGGAGCGAGCCCGGCGCGCGCTAATTAGCGCCGCCAAATACGAATTTGATTGCGTTGGCATCTGGTCTGGTCATGATGAAAGGGGGGTCGGTGAGAAGAGGGAAGTTTAGGGTTCGTTGGGACGACACGCTTTATGGCCGACTCACTCTTAAAGTTGCTCGTCAGCTGTGTTTTCGTCGGTGTAATAGTAATAGTAATATTAATGATAATAATAACGACGATGACGATGATGATATATACATATGCTGATGATATGTACATATATCGTCATATATATATATATATCGTCACATTAATAAGCATTTAAACAATAAAACACGATTAAGATTATTTGGGTTTCATCTATATTAATTTATTGTTACGACACTTTTATTTTGCATTGTCAGCACGTTTTGCATGATATAATTTACGCCTAAAATATCAGATTTATAAATGTTCTTAAACTAACGGACCAACAAATCAATTCTGTTTCATTAATAATATGTACATACAATCCCAGAGTCTTGCAGTGTAATTAAATCAGAGAGAAAACTTAATCTGGACTATGCTACATAGAAGCGTGACAGTCGTCGTGAGTTCGGTCATAAATATTCGAATGTGTGTAGCCTGTCGCTAGCAATGTCTGGTGCCGTCCTTCTGCCAAGGGCAATATTAAATTGCTGCAGCGCGCAGTTAAACGTGCAAGGCGTAGGTGCTGAAACCCCTCATCCCCGAGGCTATGGTGATATGAAATCAGCACTCCGTGCCTTAGTTACGTTTCATATTTGCTATCGTCTCAAAATGCCCAAGTGACATAATAGGAAGTGACGTGAAATTGGCAAGCGATGGCATTACAAGTTGAACGTTCTGCGACCGGGTGTCAGAGAAGCGGTGTCGTCCGCAGAAGCACCCGGTTCGTGTGTCGGGTCTGGACCAGTTTCACGTTCGTTTCCAGAAGTCTGAGTTGTTGTTTTTTTGTGGGGATTTTACAAAAAATATGGCGCTGTGAATAGCAACGAAGTATTGATGTTTCAATTGGTTGCGGTCCGCTAACCGACGGCTCATCTATGCAACTGTAACAGACGGTACTTTTGTTTTCTGTAGATGCAGTAAAGAACGCACTCGGGAATTGTTTAACGTGGACACGTTGCATGGACTGTGTTGACATGTAAATGAATTCCTGTTAGCATGTTTAGCTGAATATATCAACGTAAATTACTCCGCTCACACGTGGCACGCTCTATATCTGTAAGATAATAACAAATGCGTAATACACTTTGCTGAGAGTAAAAATAATTGATTCTTAAAATGCACTGTGTGTACATTCTTCCTCAATACGTTCCTTTAGATAAAACTGTGAGACTGTTTAGTTGTTATATGGCTGCACAGTTATTGTGTTGTTTACTGATCTCTAACACCAGCTTTCCCCTCCACTTCCATCAAACTCCTCTTTTGTTAACCCCTTCAGTGCGCAGTCTCCCCATCTTAGATGTGGTCTGCCTAGCTACTCGTGGCCTCGCCGTCCTACAGTCTCCACCCTCTTTGGTAGTCCGCCTGCATCCTTCTGCACTATTCTAGCGTCCCGCCCAACATCATCTGGCTCACCACTGGTCTTCCCTTTAAGTTCAACGGCATACGAGTTGGCAATTCGTAGGCCATATATGTCATTATAATTGCAATGCACGTGTTAAGGTTTTCCGTTCGGTTTTATTGTAGAATCATATAATACATTATAACCCCGTCTTGGGTTCAATTGTAGACGTTGGGTAAAAATAAAAAACAAGGCGTTCGCCGTTCGAAACATAAACAAAAATCTCTACTAGAATGACGGGGTTTTAATAACGATGTATATCGTTCGACGTCTTACATAATTGATATTAATTGCGTGCGTGTGTGAGTGTGTGTGCGTGCGTATGGGCGTGGGTGTGTATGTGCGTGCGTGTGTGTGTACGTGTGTGAGTGTGAGTGAGTGAGTGTGTGTGTGTTACTGTGTGTGTGTGAGTAAGTGAGTGAGTGAGTGAATGTGTGTGTGTGTATGTATGTGTGTGCGTGTGTGTGTATGTGTGAGTGTGTTAGTGTGTTAGTGTGTGAGTGTGTGAGTGTGTGAGTGTGTGAGTGTGTGAGTGTGTGAGTGTATGAGTGTGTGAGTGCATCAGTGTGTGTGTGTATGTGTGTGTGAGTGTGTGTGTGTGAGTGAGTGAGTGAGTGAGTGAGTGAGTGAGTGAGTGAGTGAGTGAGTGAGTGAGTGAGTGAGTGAGTGAGTGAGTGAGTGAGTGAGTGAGTGAGTGAGTGAGTGAGTGAGTGAGTGAGTGAGTGAGTGAGTGAGTGAGTGAGTGAGTGAGTGAGTGTGTGTGCGTCTGTGTGAGTGTGAATGAGAGAGAGAGTGTGTGTGTTTGTGTGTGTTGTGTGAGTGAGTGTGTGTGTGTGTGTGTGTGTGTGTGTGTGTGTGTGTGTGTGTGTGTGTGTGTGTGTGTGTGTGTGTGTGTGTGTGTGTGTGTGTGTGTGTGTGTGTGTGTGTGTGAGAGAGTGTGTGTGTGAATGAGAGAGAGAGAGAGAGAGAGAGAGTGTGTGTGTGTGTGTGTGTGTGTGTGTGTGTGTGTGTGTGTGTGTGTGTGTGTGTGTGTGTGTGTGTGTGTGTGTGTGTGTGCGCGCGCGCGCGTGTGTGTGTATTTGTATATGTGCAGAAACAACTCTTGAGTTCAACTGTTCAATATTTACTATATTCTCCGAGAAGGCACTCATATCTCCGTATAGCGAGCTCTGATAATCGCGGGGGCATGACAACGTATCACGTGATGCATATGTCCGTCTCATTAGTACTCGGAGCCGAGGCCAAGCCTTCGTGTAAACAAACTGTTTCCTCCCCTCAAATTTCCACAACATCAAAATCAGTACGTAGTAGACACAATTTAAACTGTAAAACATGATTTTAGGATGACAACGAATGAACATCAAAGGTATTTGCGGGTAGTGACGCGTGCCTCTGTATTAAATGCCAACTACAGACATTAGTGTATGAATGTTGCGTTGACAATTTGAACATTTGTCCTACTGTTTGTGATATTGGTCGTTGGATGAAATCATGGTTTACTTCATTTGAAAATATTAGTATTTCAAAAAGGATATAATAATATATTGTATAAGCCACAAGAATTTTTTACTCACGTAGGCCTACTAATAAGTTCCACTAAGTGAATTATTGTTATTAAGTTAAATACAATATTTTTTTTTTCACGAGTTATAAAAGACATGCATCGTGTTTATATATTGCATATTTCTTCAGTTATTTATAAATTCCTACTAATCCTTTTCACATAACGAATTTATGGACTTGGTGAGGGTAAACTATTGTTATCCTCTCGTATGGCGATTACGTATCATCTGATACTATCTCGCATAGACGGAAATTGGTAGGACCTATATTAGGATTACAACTCTCTTTTGAAAGATGACAAATCTAGCAAAGTATGCTACACCAAAGAAGCATTTTTTTAAACAATCATTTCCCGCTACCCTCTGCCTAGTCTAATCAGTTTAATTAGCGAACATAGCCGTGACTTATCGAGCACGGACAATAAATAGACAACTCGACAGCGGTGGGAGTTAGCGACCCGTATAACCGCGACCCACGGCAATACTGGCCGCCGCATCACCGGCTAGGGTCGGGCATCTTGGCGCCGTTAATGTTGACGCTGCCCGTCTCTAATGCGCCTCTGTCGGTTCGTTAGACACGTTTTTCTCCCATCTTCCTCTGACATCTCGCTTCAGTTGCCAGACGGTCGAGTATTCTGCCGATGGCGATTGCCGCTCAAGTCCGCGTCGAATTTCACGGCGATCACGGTCTGCGGTAACTAAAATGACACTAACTTGTATATTTGTGATATGTTGGTAATTCACCCGCGGGCATGTCATAAGTGCTACACGCAATAATACGACGTTCTAAAGTTACGAATCAAATATATGTGCCAACACGGACGGACGGGTGCGTGAGTGTTATCGCACCCGGAGCGTCAAATCACGCAATAAAAAACCTATAGGTTTCGTAACACCCGAAAGAAAAAACAAAATGAACGTCTCGCTCTTTATGGCCCCTTAAACGAGGATCTCTGAGATAAAACATTAATAATTATGTAGACGTAATATATAAATGTACATGGTTTTTCCGAAAATATGTTTACCTCATTTGAATATCCGTATATACATTGTTCTTTCCTATGTCGATCACACATGGCATACCCCAAGACAACAATTCAAATGAAGTGATATATCTAACTATTATCTAGCCGCGTTTGAATGTGGTTTTGTCAACGTTTTCCTCCAAGATGGTTTGCACCAAGACGGTTTGCACCACGGGAGCCAAACATTCATGGCTACCGTTCCGACGAAAGCAAAGTAACACTTTAACTTTTTTCGAAATTCCCCGTGAACTAAGGGTTCTCACAGATTGTATGGTAAAAATGAAATGTTTGCAACGTAAAACGTAACAAGCAACAATCGTACAAACCAGGCGCGCGCGTGACGACTACTTCGGGAAACTGGACCCTGCGTCTTCGTACGATATTTGACGTGCATACGGTGAAATAACCGCATACACGCGCGAGGGCGGTGTTTATGTAACGACGTTGTATGTTTCCTAACATTTGGTAAATATTGTTACACAGCTGTCACGTATGTATACCGACAAAGTCCCTATAGGTCTATTGTGTTAAATAATCAACGCTCCACGGTTAAAATAAATCTGTTGTAGTATTTACTTAAAGATAAACTAAAGGCTACTTTTTGGTGTTATCCACCACCAAAGAAGTAATGCTGACTAACCATTTGCAATTTACACAAACATTTTCACGTCAGTAGTTTACTTAGAATGTGATATAAAAGTGGAAGATCCCAATAAAATGTCCGATATTCTGAAAGCTGACATCTTGCTGGTGACACGGAGGCTTGACCAATAAGCGCCGAGCAGTAGTGACGTCAGTTATGACGCACCATGTTCCTAGTTTTGCTCGGTATAGTATATGTACGAATACGCCGGTTCATTTATTAGTTTCTTGTATTCGCTTTGCTTTGATTCAGAAGCTGATTTACAATTTTAGCTGGCATTATACAATACGACGTATCATGCGGGCGTAACATTTTACAAGTTACGTAGATAAATTCGGCGATTATTTACGTCGTAAACTACCTGGTCTGCTATACCGGCAATGGATATAAACATCTCACAACACACATAAAAACAACATACATAATTGAAAGTGGCATACTCATATGAGAAAATATCATTACAGATGCTAACAAACGATTGGTTGAAAAAAATTGTGGGTTACTGAGCGTCGTAAACTACATTTGTATTCCCAGTTCGGTCATCGGCGAATAGGAAATCACAAGCACACATGTCGTCAGGCTTTATATCAAAAGACATACAATTTGTATTAAGTGTCTTCAACAAAGTTATTCTAGTAAACTACTGGCATAATATTATAGTTGTTATTAAATACTTTCGATGCAAAAACAATTGCCTTTTGTTTACCGTTAACTGCACGAATAACATATAAGGCAAAGCTCTTTATAACTACACGAACACATTTTGGAAACATCATAATGGAATACATTCAAATGCACACACGAATATACTGTGCGTTGTGGGGGGAATATCGCGCGTCACAAACTTATGAATTATTGCATTTCGAAACCTTAAATAACCATGCAGGAATTATATCCATCCTGTCAAAATCAAGCTTTACTGTAGAGTTTTAGTCTGGTCAGTTTATATTTTCTTAACTAATGCAAATAAAACAACACAATAGCATACAGCATTGAGTCGCCCTTTGAGCACGTGTGTGTCCGTTTACTTTCCCCAACCTAAACAATACACGTTTATTCTCACCGTGTGGTCCATTTATAATGCAACTATACATTGGCCCTATTTAGATAAGGCGATGTATCATCATTCTGCTGCGCGTGTTTGTACTGATACGTACAGTACGACTTGATAATAATACATAAAACAGACCTTGTACTGTCAATATGTAACACGTCGCTTTTGTATTCAAAAGAGGATCGTGTACTCGTTGCAGATCATAAACATGTGAATACTTCAAGACATCTGAACGTCTATACCGCTGGTTGCAAAATTCGTTTATTCCCAGATCAACTGGGTCTTTGTTTTCTGCTTTTAAAACTGTTCTCGAGCGAACACTCAGGGTTCCCGGAAGCACTACCAGGAGGGCCGTTGTGTATCAAGAGGCGGGAGTCGCGTCCTCCAGCGGCGCTGGCGCCTCCCAGTTGAAAGGACGTCTCATCTCGTGCAATCGCGTTGAGCCCCTTCAGTGTGTGTAGACATGATCATCGGACGATTTCGATTTTGTCTGCGTGGGTTGCAATGTAAACTATGCGTTTGAGAATGGTGCTCTAAAACTAGGATATTGGCAAACTAATTCATGTAGACACCTTAATCCAAATTGTGCTACGCAGGTGTAAACATGAACCGACAAAAACTTGCAGTGTTCTATAGAAATACATAAACTTCAGGTTCAGTGAAAATGTCCTCATCAATCGTTGTACATTTGAACTTTGGAACCCACAAGTGCGTATGAGAGTACACGAACAACTGTGATGCCCTGTGGTGTGTACACCTTACGGTTCCGGTCAACTCGACGTGTGGTTCACGGGTTGACTGAACATATATATTTAATGCGTACACTTTCTTGGGCAGAGATGAACTTTAGTTATCTCTCTTACCCTTTCCCACTCCTCTCGTCTCCTCTTTCCTCTCTCTGCTCTCCCCTATACGCTCTCTCTCTCTACCTCTCTCTCCTCTCTCTCCTCTCTCTCCTCTCTCTCCTCTCTCTCCTCTCTCTCCTCTCTCTCCTCTCTCTCTCCTTCTTCTCTCTCACCCTCTCTCTCTCTCGCCTTCTTCTCTCTCTCCTCACTCTCACATCTCTCTCCTCTCTCTTCTCACTCCCCTCTCTCATCTCTCTCATCAATCGCTCCCCTCTCTTCCTCTCTCTTCTCTCTCTCCCTCTCTCTCCTTCTTCTCTCTCACCCCCTCTCTCTCCTTCTTCTCTCTCCCCCTCTTCTCTTTCTCCACCCCTCTCTCTCCTCTCTCTCTCACCCTCTCTTTTCTTCTTCTTCTCTCTCCCCTCTTCTCCCTCTCCTCCGTTCTCTTAATCTCTCTTCTTTCTCAAAACCCAGTCTCTCTACCCCCCGATCTCTTTCTCTTCATGTCTACGGTTTGACGACCATCGATCTGGCTGACTGACGACCCGTGAATGATGGACTGCTGTGCTCCGGTGCATTCCTGAAGCCGTGCCGCAGTCGTGCGGTGACGTCCTCACGCAACACTGACTCCGTGATCCGATCGCTGGATTGTGACGTCCTCCGATAATTGGCAGTGAGCAATGTGACTGGGTGGAAAAGAAAGAGACAGAGAAATTACTTTTGAGAAAAATATGTTAACACTGTGGTGGAAACCAATTTATGTTAATGTAATGCCAGTAAAGTTTGCATTTGAATAAAAATCATCAGTATTTGGATGAAACATGTTTTTTTCCCAACTGAACATGTTAAATGCAATGCCCACGTAAACATAAATATTAAGCTGTCACTTTCTTGCAATGTATTAAATGGCATTAACATAATATCTGCGAGTTAATCGATTAAATCAGCTGCACAAACTAACTAGCCATAATTGTAGAATTACGACAAATGTTCCTTGTTTCCAGTTCAATGGTGTCAATAGTATTAACAACCGTTATATCG
>OZ023205.1:66047892-66060712 GCA_963995525.1 Escarpia spicata | reverse complement strand
GCGAGATTATTTATTATTCAAAATAGTTTTTCCATATCCAGTTTGCACTGTTCAAAGAAAAGTATTTCTTTGATTTACTACTATTCTCCTGGTTGTCGTGGTACATAATTATGCCCTATGACTAAAAAAACGCTTTTATTATTAAACATGCACTGGAAGAGTATGCGGAATATACCATTTACGTCTATTTTAAGAATTAATGCTCAGCGATGCAGGTATTTTAATTAATAAGCAACGAACTGCTGGGTTATTCTTAATATAATGTACCTTTCATTTAATAGTTGTATTGTCGTACAGTGTACACGTGTCTACATGTAATCACCGGGTCGGTGAGCCAAACGTAATTGTAACGGAAGTTTAAAAATAAACACTATGCCAAGTAAATAAACAAACACAAAAAGATCACGACTGTTCTTGCGAAGTTGCTGTGTCGTTCCGTCCCCGTCGGGTTTGTGATTTCGACGCGCCGTGTTTCGCGCCGTCTGCTGGCAGGCCGGAAACGAGAAGACTTTGATGGATTACTCTTGATGTTGAATGATGGGTCGAGATACGCGCGATCGAACTTGATTGGTGATGAAACGTGGCTGCGACACCAAAACGAATTGACTAACCAAACTCAGCACCCGTGTCTAAACGTTGATATTCCCCAGCCCTGCCACTTCTTCCGTCACTGCGCACGTAGGTAATTCTAATTAGAGGCGCTGCAGCAAAAAAACGTCGCACCGGAATTTACGTCAGCGCTTCAATTTGATGGCGCCCACATCAGACTATGAGGTGTGTTTCCAATGTGCGCTGCGGTGATAACATTATAACATTAAATAAACGAGACGCTTCCTTTCCGCCGGCGTCTTCATCGGTAAATGTTTTAGAGGAATAAAGTTGTCCAATATGTCTTCCAGATTTTTTTAATTATGCAAAACCTAATGACTGTCTATGATCCGGAAGAAGCTTGTTATTTGACTGACGAGTCCAATCGTCGTAATATACTTTGGCTACAGAAGTGTTGTAGCTTAACATACTGCAAATTAAATAATGCGGTACCGACGCTTAATGCGCATGTCCGGAAATACAAGTTCGCTGAGTAAGGAAATATTCTCCTCCGAAATATCAATTATTTTAGCACCAAATATGTGTGTTTGCAATTTGTAGATAATGTGTGATGAACAACACCTTAGTTGGCTAGCGCAACTATTACCACATAATAATACCCTTCTTCCATACGTCTCAGATGAGCAACATTCTAATAATTTTACACCCATCCAGTGGTGCGGGAACGAAATTCATATTGGCTGGCTGCCGGAGATTCAGTACCACTGACAATTTTTCGCCGCTGTATCTTCTTCAGCTTATGTCTGTTGCGCTGTCTCGGTGGACTCGCTGCGACTGTGACATCAGAAGAGTGGCTTCTCGGCTGTGAACTGATGACATCCGAAATGTTGCTTTTGAAATTTTTTCGTCGCAGCACCGCCTACTACTCGGGGGGGGGGGGGGGGAGAAAACCATGTATGCCTTCAAATTGCACCTATCTTTAACAGTCGCAAAAAACCCTTTAATCTTCTTATAAAACATTGATTTCCACCCGCCATTGACGTTCGCCACAAAAACAAACATCCACGCTCACATTGGCTGGGGGGAGGGCAGGATCATATGTGTGCCCCCCACCGAAATTCCAGCTGCCCTCCTGCCCCCCTGTTCCCGTACCTATGCACCCGTCCCATCGCCAATATTCCAAAAAAAAAGCTTGATCACCACCATTAGATTCATATTTTGGCAATCTTTGACTAAACTGGCCTAAATTTTTAGCAACATCCACCGGGTAGGTGCTCCACTGGTTTAAGCATAGGTTTGGGACTTAGGGTCAGTATGATGAACCTAGTATGGGCCATTTAAGTAAAAGATTGCCCATATTTTTATAATAGGGCAGACTATTTGAACTTTAAACTTCCGGACATGCGCATTAAGGGTAAACACTGCATTATTTAACAACTGCAATATTTCATGCTACAGTGAGCGGAATGATGAGAATGAAGTCATTCTGCTCTGTGGAAATATTTTATATTTAATCAATCGTTTTTGAAATTGTTGGTTTATACATTTTCTATCTAAAATTTGAAATCTAAAAAGTTTAAATCTTATAATGTTATGAGGTTATTAATGTGTGTGTGTGTGTGTGTGTGTGTGTGTGTGTGTGTGTGTGTGTGTGTGTGTGTGTGTGTGCGTGCGTGCGTGCATATGTTTTTGTATGAACGTGCATGCGTGCGTACATGTGTGCGTGCGGGCGTAGACACGCACAAATACATGAATGTATGCATACACATGTACCTTAAAGGCATAAACATAAACCATATTATAATTACGATCCAGCATCATAACATTTTCGATGCGCAACCATAACTAAATTCACAACTGAGATCAAGGCAATCATGACTACTACAAACATGGACCTCGCGAGGCTCGCGGTGTCTTCCGAAGACTGGATTACCGTTGCATGCGCTCCCATCACGCGCCGGCCTAGCGGGGCCGAAGCTACACTTTAGTGGGCTGTAAATGCTGCTCCGTGGCGTTATTAAAACCACACAGGGTCGCCGTTCTCGGCACCTGGTATTAAATATGGTTGTGTTTATTCGTTGGAAGAAGACAAGAGTAGCCCGAGGGTGCGCCGTGCCCCCCTCTCGCGGGGGCACCCACAAATGCACGAATTCGGTTAGTATCTCGCTCGAGTTAATTGTTTTTTCGTTACTTTATTAACGAGGGGTGTTAGCGGGGTAAGACTGATTATGTTCAAAGGGGGACGAGATTGGGCGAGTTGACGGGGGTTGAGACAACAGCGGGGGTAGATAGATTCACGCCGATTGATGGGTGTTAGTGATGGCGGGGTGAATAGTGCGTAGGCGGGTGTCCCTTTCATAAAGTGAGCGTCGTTTATCAATCTCAGCCGGCGACAAGGAGAAGCATGATACGCACACGCACACACACACACACACACACACACACACACACACACACACACACACACACACACACACACACACACACACACACACACACACACACACACACACACACACACACACACACACACATACTCGTACTTTCCAAATACGGTGTTCTTCTTTTTATCTCCTTTATAATCATGGTTATGTTTCAATTACAATATATATATGTGTGTGTGTGTGTGTGAGTGCGTGCGTGCGTACGTGCGTACGTGCGTACGTGCGTGCGTGTGTGTGTGTGTTCCACCCCTTTGGTCTCTACTTAACAGCAACGATTGTTCTCATTAAACACTGCTCTCTCCCTCGCCTCGTGTATTTGTCCATTGGTCCGTGCATTTTTGGAATATGTACATGTACAATCACCCCATACTGGAACCCATTTGAAAGTACGTAACCACCCTCTATATTCATTATACATGGAATCATAACCTATGTGAACTCGTCTACTTTGAAGTAAACGTTTACATGAAACCGTACTCTACATGAAACCAACCCCTATAATTTTATGAAACCACCGTCTACATAGAATCACCCCCACATAATAACATTCTTTATTTGAATTCCATTGTCTATGCCCTCAGCCATCCTGTACCTGGAATGTTCCCTTACTCAAAACCATTCCGTTTACATGAAACAGTCTTCTTCCTGAAACTATACGCCCTAATCGAAACCATCGCCTTCTCGAATTAAACGGTACTTTCCCTAAATGAAACCATCACTTCTGTGAAGTGCACCCACGGGACCACCCGTAGGCTAATCCATGAAAGCATAATTCTACATGAAACGTATCAATAGGACTACTAGGGAATATAATACAAAGGCCATGCACACATAACATTACAGTAACGTGACGTAATTACATTGTCCACGTTTATATTGATCTCTGTAGAAACGACAAACACTCAATATGTGTTGTGCCGTAAGATACCCGATGCAAACATTAATGCCCATTTTACTCCACGATCTTCTCTAACATCATAATAATTTAATTTAATACTAAAAATAAAACACATTCAAGCAACTATTTCCGTGCACGTATATAGTAATAAACACTCACTACATTCCGCCGTTCTGCCTGTTCAGTACCAAGGACTGATGGTAAATGTTTGACCTCTCAAAAGGTTTCTTTTTAGAATAGTCCTCGAGACAGGATACTACTTCAATTTTAATAATATGTGTGTAATGTCCTTACTATTATTATTAGTAGTAATATTATTACTAACGAAAACGTCAATAGTTTGAGAAGAAATGGCGAGATTATTGTTATTATAAATGTTAATAACATTGATAATGATAAATTGACAATCTTGACACGACACCAGAAGATTTCCTTCAAAAGTCTAATTAATTCAAACGATATTCCTCTCTTCGAAAAGATCAACACATGTTGCTTACGTGACGTATCCCTTAGTAATACGACCTAGTTTTAAAGGTAGTTGTTATTATCATAACATCATATTCCACAATATACAAACTACATGTTGTAGTCCAAATCGCCCAGATTTGTTTAATTGGACCACAGTTTTTTAATATGACTTGATTATAATACTTGTTTAATTTGAATTTCGACTCGATTATCATGTAAGCTTACGTTTCATGCTGAACGGCAAGGTCGATAACAGAAAACGGATAGCAGAAGAATTATGTTAATAATATTCTTTAATAAGATTACGACGTATTTGGACGTTGAGTCTCCTATAACATATATAGTTTATTCTATATAACATGATGACAGATGTTACAATAAAATCAAACGGACTTCGTACCTTTAACCCGGATTACACGTCTGGACGACCGAAATATGACTCTACGGCACGGGCGATGCGACGTCTTATCATTCAGTTGTCTAAACATCAACATCCTACACGCAATGCACATGAAGAAGATTCCGGCAGTCGCTACGTTTGGGTTGCGAATTATCCCCAAATCCAATTAGGAAGTGTTTGTTTATTCAAGCCTGACCAAACCGGACAGTACGACTGGCCACAGAAGATCAGATTTCTTCGGTTGTGTCCTTACATCTGCCGGGATAGCAACTCTAAGATCGACCCTGAACCGATCTTATATTTTTGTTTCGATTTTGTTTGTAACAGTTCTTTAATATTTGTTTGTACATGATCACAATTTCAAAAAGTATGAAATGCCGCGTATAAGCGCTTTCGTGCCTCAGTTTAAGTTAACGAATAATTTAAACTACTATGTTAATATAAGTGATGTGAATGTATTATCAATAATACATTTTCTTTCGCTTTACTTCCTCTCATGCTTTCGGACGTTGTGTCAATGATATACAAAATATATTTTGTGTTAAGATAAATGTATGTGTCAACGTACACATCTTAACGTAATGTGATTAAATGCAATAGTGTATGTAAAATTAGCTGATACATTTTATATACAGAGACAAAATGGGACGAGGTACTGAAACTTGCGTTCAAAGTTTAATATATCACTATATGTTAAGTTAATATAATATCTTGTTAAATTAGAACTGTAAGTAAATGTAGTTTTGCGTAGTTATTGTGAATTGACGTTGTAGCCATGTACTTTGGCAGGGATCATTTTGGTAATGGTCTGTTGGACACCAGATATATTAATAGGACATTTCCGTAGTGAGACATGCCCAAAACATGACATGCGAAATAGCGAACCATCTAATCGTTCACTTGAAACTCATAGTTATTAATCGTTACTACATTATACAAGTGCTTGTTGTCGTAAATTTGTAATTCCAAGGAATAATTCGGTGTGTCAAACAAGGTCACTTTTAGTTTCACATGCAGGAGCCACTGTACAATAAGAAGTTCGTTACACAGTGTATATGGCTTCCCTCTATATACATCTTAACACAATTTAGCAGTGTACATATCAAATAAGCATAACACTATAGTCACTGTATCTCTAGATGCATGCTGTAGTCGTGGGCATAGCGGGGGTCGCTAAACATGGAGCGGAATATTCAAACTGGCATTCAAACGAATGCACGAGCACACATTGAAAGTGCGGCTCGCGGTCACCATGGCAACGCGACGGCATCTAAGGATCAACACCGAGAGTAGTGAACTTTTGTTCTTTGCGTGATGTCATCAAACAAACCGCTCCGACGAAAATATGATTTAACTGCATCAAACGACGCGTAATGCGACGTGCATGTACTTCACGCTTGAAACTAGAGAAGGGCACCGAACACAGTTGATATTTACATTGGCGGCCATGTGATTAATATCAACGTCTGATTATAAGAACAATATATATTTTCTAAGAAAACGGGACAATAAAACACTCTTTTACTTCTTCAAAGCCACTGCGATCATGTCATAAATATGCTGAACAGGTTTCGTCCAAATCGCATATATCCAGCTTTTAAAAATACGATGCCCACGAACATTTTCCAAAAGGGCAATGTTCGTAGGCTTATTACGGCGATAGAGAAATTGCCACAAATCCATGCGCCTGATAAACGCTTTAAAATGCATACATTCAATGCCAGTAGACACGGTCACCAAACCCGTTGATACGCCTCTATATTGCACTCAGTTCACATCAAACGTTTTTCTTCAAATTTCATAAATTACAATTTACTAGGTCTTTTATTCGACTAGCGACCCACATGGACGATGGCGTCGACTGAGAATGACCTTATTAATCGACATCAAAGTCTCGCGTGACACCACGAGACGCGGGTCGCTACCCTTGGAAATATGACTTGGATGAACTAATAAAGCGTCGGCGGCGGAGTTGTTCAGACAGACGTCGGGTTGGTTTAGATCCTAACTAAGTGGCGTGACAAATGCGGCGGCTTTGGACGTGGGTACGTTTGGATAACGATTAATCAGAGATGGCCACGAGTCACCTGCGCGGGATGCCGGGCGCTCCCACGGGGAGACAGCTGCGAGACGTGGGAGAAGGCTGGGACGAACGGGCGTAGGGACAAGGCCGTAAACTATTACGTGCCGCGATCTCGTTGAAGTGTCGGTTTGTTGAAGCAATTAGCGACTGGGTTGTTAATTAATGACCTGTGACGAGTGTGGTCGCATTCGCGCCGCGGTTCAGTGAATTTCAGAACGTCAAACCGAGATGTAATATCCACATGTCATGATTTCAAAGGAGGAGGTACGGGGTAACAATAAACTGCGATGAGATTGATGGTAAGAAAACCGGATTTGTCATCCAAGGGTACTGTTAACAGGGCAATAGGCTTCCACCGTAGGATATAATTAAAGTGAGATTCGATCCACTTCGGTGTAATAGTAAACGCCGATCGGGCAGGTAAATAAGTTGTACTCTCCATAAAGAAATACAATGGACGCGAGGAAGAGAGAGGGGGGGGGGGGGGGGGGCGAGAGAGAGTGTATGTGTGAGCGCTTCTGCGCGTGTGCTGGTGCAAATGCGTATGTAAAATTACAATTGAGTTGGTTAGAAACACATGCACAATGCCCCAACTTAAATGTTATTAAACTTTTCATATAAAAGTGGTCAAACATAGGATCTGTTATCTAGAAACTGCATGTGTGTTCGTGTGTGCGTGTGCGCGTGTGCGCGTGTGCGCGGGTGTGTGTGTGCGTATATGAATGTGTGGTTTCTTGTGCGTGCATGCGAGTGAAGCTCATTTTCTTTCACCATCCTTTTCTACATCGTCTCCCCACAGAGGCCGGGATATGACGACATCAGAGGGAAGGCATACATACGCACCCACACACGCACGTATGCACACACACACACGCACGCACACACACGTGCGCATGCACGCACACACATGCGTCTGTAGACTGATATTTTCAATATAGATCGGTCTATGATTCTGCTATAACGATCGACCATTGCAATGCGGGTTTCATCTTAAAGGATATGTTCGATGTCAAACACATTGTTTCCTAAGTCCACACAAAAACAAAACACACTTGTTTCTGACGTCACTGTTGCGATGCGTTCGAGTTTCAAATAACTGCACCAACGGACAACAGCTTCAGTTGAATGACATTTCGTCTGTGTTTACGAATACTGCCTCGGGAGAGTAATCCGCTTCCGTCTCGCTGTGGCTCCTGCACACCCAGCTAGTCTATATTGTCTTTAGAGACACGCTAAACGTCCCACAACAGAAATGTTTATTTCCGCAGCCGATAGACGTCCGCTTGGCACTGTCGTTAAATTACTTACCCAGATAGGTGTGTCAGCCGTGACGGTGTGACGTAATGTGACACGTGACGTCTCCCCGAACATGCATCGTTGTCTTATCTCCACCCATCCCCATCCCCGTTTATCTCCCTACTGTAGATTCCCCGTCCCAACTTCCCTTCCCGTCGGTGACGACTGCGCCAGGTTCCAGGCATTCCACGTTTATAGTAGTTTCATTATTTGGATTGGCGCTTTATTCTGAAGACACTGACTTCCGGAGATAGATGATGTTACTATTGTACAGCAATGTTCAATAGTATAATATTTCATGAGGTCAACGTGGGGATATTAGTCGTTTGGAGGCATCGTACGTAATCAGTTCTCAGATTGTATGGAGAGTACGACAGGTATTAAAAAGAAAACGGTTCGCCACCTGGTGAGAATAAGTGTAAACAGAGCAGCAATGATGACGTCATAGTTCACCTATATACTGATGACGTCATAGTTCACCTATTTAACTACATTTGCAAGTAAACGTGAACGAGAGTCGCTAAAGACGATCTACAACGATCATATAAAACAGTGGTATGTGTACTATTAATTTATGCATTAACGGTGACATTATTATGCGACAGATTTGTATTTAGACCAAAGCTAAAATTTAGTAGGTCCTATGCTTACGTAAGTATGTATAACTTTTCTATCAAATCATTCAGTGTTGGTTTTGAGGAAATCCGCAACGACGATTCTCCGTCATTTTCTCCACAAACCAACCGGATTCTGTCTTCGTACACTAGGCGACCTTCCAGCAATGACATCAGAAGTGTCGTAGTCCACTAACGCACCTTTCCATATTCGTGACTGTTTTAGTGAGCAACAAATCCTTGAAAGGAATACACTCTCAAAAGAACATATCATTTTTAGTCCATGCAAGCCTCTTCCTGCTTACCCGCTGTTATCCCGTCATCTTCACAACCTCTCATCCACACGGCGGGGGATGAGGGGCCAACAATCCCTCTTACTAGATAACAGCCATCGGCGGGATACATGTGGCGGATAAGCGTTGTCGTTATCAGCCGAGCGTGTTGACGGATTGTTGGCAGGTATAATTGACACCGGCTCCCGCGACGATCAACCGACTCGTGATATCGACTTCTCAACACGAGACCACAATGTCCACTTTAAACCTACACAGCTGCACTATAGCTTGTGTAATAGCTGACTATCGGCGTCGTTGTGCATCAGTGTTGAAACTGCACAACAGGTCGAATCTGCGCGAAACTGGTCGAGAATAAAAGTGCATAGGAAGGGATTTGCGCCACAAAATACAATGGTAGACCGTGAGCCTACATTAGTATATGATCATATTCTATGTTATAACAAACACACGCAACACAACTAGTCTTTTTTCTTTATTCGCAAAATGTAACGTTTTATTATTTTATAGGCCCGTATATATACACCACGTATTCACAGAGACACACGCACGCACACACAAATTCTCACTCACTCACTCACTCACTCACTCACTCACTCACTCACTCACTCACTCACTCACTCACTCACTCACTCACTCACTCACTCACTCACTCACTCACTCACTCACTCACTC
Organism: Escarpia spicata; assembly: GCA_963995525.1. Classification (NCBI taxonomy): domain Eukaryota; kingdom Metazoa; phylum Annelida; class Polychaeta; order Sabellida; family Siboglinidae; genus Escarpia; species Escarpia spicata. The sequence continues at coordinate 66,050,992 of OZ023205.1, read as the reverse complement.
ACTCACTCACTCACTCACTCACTCACTCACTCACTCACTCACTCACTCACTCACTCACTCACTCACTCACTCACTCACTCACTCACTCACTCACTCACTCACTCACTCACTCACTCACTCACTCACTCACTCACTCACTCACTCACTCACTCACTCACTCACTCACTCACTCACTCACTCACTCACTCACTCACTCACTCACTCACTCACTCACTCACTCACTCACTCACTCACTCACTCACTCACTCACTCACTCACTCACTCACTCACTCACTCACTCACCCACCCACTCACTCACCCACCCACTCACTCACCCACCCACCCACACACACATACACACCCCCACACACACAAACACGCACGCACGCACGCACGCACGCGCGCAAACACACAGACACACACATACACACACACACACACACACACACACACACACACACACACACACACACACACACACACATACACAAACACTTGACAAAACGACATTTTTGACTGAGCGATATTTTATAATTGAAATGTACATACATTTCTCGGCCCTTTCAATCAATCGCTGATTTTGTGTTCTTCCAATATCATACACAAACTTTAGTTTATGCTCTGACAACGAAGCACAGAATTGAGTTATTGTCAAACTCACTAAACGAGATTTCGCGTTTTGCCGTGTACCCCTTCAGATGTAGTTTTTTCTTTTTAGTTACACATTTCGAAGTCAAAAATGTAAAATTTTAGAATAACATTCTATAATTTAACTTTAATAACGTTACATGATCACGAGAATAGCCAGGTCCGAAATATATGTCAGTGACACGACAAGTTAGAAGGAAACTGTGGGCGATTGAGAATATTTATTGAAACGAAGAAACGCCTGAAAAAACGTAATCGGGAGCACACCGAGATGGGCAGGGATATATCCAAAAACCAAGTGAGGAAAGATTGACTAAGAGAGCATGGAAAACGGAAGAGTTTGGAAGAAAGATAAGAAAGAAGAATACCGAAACTAAGATGGATAGATATAAAAGGCAATAATGAACAGCCAAGAAAGGCAGAACATTGAAGACGATCTAGATGGTTGGGGAAGACTTGTCGTAATGTGGCATACGCGTCGCAAAGGATCAACGAATAAGAGTATGATAAAAACGATCAGACTTTGTGTCTATAATATGAATGTTCGATCAGGTATCCTGCTATCGCTCAAGGAAGTATTCCCGACCCTAAAGTACTTACCTCGCCAGCACGCTAGCAACGACATACACCAGGAAGTCTTTTATCTCAGCGAGAGGACATGATGATAGCGCACTGCATTCTCGGCGCTCCCAGGTGTGTCTAATTAAGAGAGCGATGCAGAAGGCGTGATCGTAAATGCTTCTCGCCTGAACGCTGCTGATACTTCGTACCGTGAACTACCAGTTCGGACGGCTGAAGCATGTTTGATCGGGCTATTTTGCAGCGTACAAATCAACTCTGAGCACCTAATATTGTCAAATGGGAATGGATCCTTACTGTTGGTAACCATCTTAGACTACACACAGATTTGTGGTGCACACTGAAGAACCGTGCATCCTTCGCCGATAGTTGGCAGAAATGTACACATTCTTTCACTGAGACGACGTAAACAATAGTTCCGTCGTCATCACACACACCAGTCTGAGCGCGATATGACGTGAACAGCCACTACCGGCGTATTTTAACAACATATAAATTTGTTTGCTTGGATTGGTAACCAAAATACACTTCTCACCGAAAATAGCCTAGCAACCGGCCTCGTGTTGGGTGCATGAGGTGGATTAACGTAAACGCCAATCGGACCTCTATGTATAACCCTCTCTAGCTGTTGGATACTTCTCTGCACGATTTTTCATTACGTAAGTCATTTTCCAAGTTCCTGACACCAGCATCAGCGTTTGCATAAAATCGTATATAATGCCGTGTTCGAGAAAACCTAATACCAAATGTGATCCCCACGAGCTCGCACCAGTGTGGGTTTTGTTTTGACTTGGGCTGGAGGAGAAGTTGGTTGTAAGGAGAAAAGCTCGTGGGAAGCGGAAGCACGTTATGAAACTTAACGAATGTTGTCCACCCACGTTGTCCAATTTCACTCAGGTTTAAAAAAAAGTAAACCAGTAGGCCCTACTTGGTAATAAATAATGCTAGGATTCTTGTGAAGGAGCAACAAGAACATGCATCTTTTGCGCCAGAAATTGCACCATTACTGAATGCTTCAATATAAATGTGTGTATGAGTGTGTGTGTGTGTATGTATGAGTGTGTGAGTGTGTGTGTGTGTGAGTGTGTGTGTGTGTGAATGTGTGGGTGTGAGTGTGAGAGTGTGAGCGTGTGTGAGTGTGTGAGTGTGTGAGTGTGTGAGTGTGTGTGTGCGTGTGCGTGTGTGAGCGTGTGTGAGTGTGTGAGTGTGTGTGTGCGTGTGCGTGTATGTGTGAGTGTGTGCGTGTGTGAGTGTTTGTGTGTGAGAGTGTGTGCGTGCGTGTCTGTTTGTGTGTGAGTGTGTGTGTGTGTGCGTGTGTGTGTGTGTGAGTCAGTGTGTGCGAGTGTGTGTGTGAGTGTGTGTGTATGTGAGTTTGTGTGAGTGTGTGTGTGTGAGTGTGTGTGTGAGTGTGTGAGAGTGTGTGTGTGTGTGTGTGTGTGCGTGTGCGCGCATGCTTGTGCGCGTGCGCGGGTGTGTGTCTGATTTTTCGTTCGATGTATCGTTCGTACGCAAGAATTTGATATTATAAATATGTATAAACGAAGACACACTTATACAGAAGTATACGATTGCCGATTTAAAAACTGCAGTGGTGCAGAGGGGCTGTGCCAAAGCTGTGGCGATGAAACAAAATGTGTTGATGTGACTCCTTCGGCTTAGTCTTAACCGTATTTATTTTCTTTGTTAGCTGTTGTGTTGCAAATATCATGTATAGCTATGCGCATTAATTTTCCTCTATAAAGGACACTATTTTTTCTTTATCGGAGTCGAGCGTAGAACGGCTTATTGCATGTGCCTTTGCTAATTGTGTTTTGCGAGAGCTCGATGCGGGATTCGATGTTGACGGTAATTTGACGTTCGTGTTGGACTTTCGCGTTAGCGTTCGCGCATACTT